>CABFWB010004011.1:0-10495 GCA_902151455.1 Timema bartmani
ATACCTCCACAATGCCATACCACAACTCACTAAAGAATAACGGTTCCGGTGATACTCAAAGGTTTGAAATTTTACTAAACTGGTGTTTCATATCAGAGCTTACTAACGACTTAGTATCTCAATATCCCCCCCTACCTCTTACTACCCGTCCGGGCTATCCGCATAATTACAAAAACGGGGTTGGAATATGGAAGGTAGGATGAACAGGAAGTATAACTATATTTGTGTGGAGAGAGAGAGAGAGAGAGAGAGAGAGAGAGAGTGGATAACCATGTACTATATTTGTGTGGAGAGAGAGAGAGAGAGAGAGAGAGAGAGAGTGGATAACCATGTATTAAAAACCATCTTCTCCCAACTGGTATTCGAACCCAATCTTTCCGTCACTGGCAAACCGGGCAAGATGAGTACATCTTTATCCTCGTACCCACTGGGATGGGTAATTTTTATGCATCGTTTTAATTTCCAAACTAATTTAAAAAACTTACAACTGACATCAGAACAATATAATAAACTTACAGTTTGAAAAATAACATTGAAATATATCATCCCAATCGTTGGTTAAATTAAAAACTGCAGTGTTTAGTTTTTCTCTTATGAGACGCTATTCCCAGTATTTTATTTAAATTGATCCCCCCCCACCCTCCCTCAGTAGTTGAGTTTTATTTTTATTTCTAGGTACCACTATTCCGAACACTTCCATATACCTAGGCAATTTTCTAATCAACCTAATGTCACATTTACCATTAAATGACGGTTGAAGGACCAGGTTGAAAAACCAGTGCTTTGGCAGTTTTTATGGCAAAACTTTTTTTGGCCAAAATAAATGAATTATTGCTCCATTACAAACAGAGTTTAATTTTCTTCGCGTGGTGAGCTCAAAATTTCTTGAATATCTGTCAAAGGAGTCCTGGAATTTAATGACAACTTTTTTCTCTTAATTTAAAAAGTTTGTCATCTAATGCCGCTATGTTCATGACAGATATTTAACAACTGTTGATATCACCATTTGAAGAAAATCAAAATTTATATTTGTACTGAAGCAATATTTGATTTATTTTGGGCAAACATTTTCGCTATAAAACTGCAAAAGCACTGCCTTTTCTTGCCTCGCCTTAAGAGCGAAAAAATACTGTCCATGACCTCAAATATGATTGTCTTGGTTGTCTTGGGGTGAAATGTCCGCGTGTTAAAACTAGGTCGGGGTCGACAGAATTTTTTACCGAGCGATGAAAATCTGTAACACAACTTCCTATGGAGGGGAAGTAAAGTTATCGATCCCATGTCGATTGTGGAATGTGAAAGATTCCTTGGTCGTTCTTTCATAGGAATTCAGTGTGGAAATCAACGGGGAACTACTAGGACATGGGTTTTCTCCCAGATGGTGCGGGCGGTGCTCTGGATGTATTGTGAACACATCAGGACCAACTTTACGTTTGTTAGCTCTTACTATTAACCTAAACTCTAGAATAAACAAAAATAAAATTGAATAATTCGAATCCCTACAAATCTATCATGATATAGCTGTGTTTGACATTGCCTCCAATAAAACACTTTATGAGATTTTTAGCTATATCTATAGTCAATAACAAATACAGTCAAATTTTCATTAGAAGAACCTTATCTGACAGCTAGTAAAATTACTAGCTCTATTGTCAATTATTCGTACGTCAAATCATGTGATATGCAGCTCTCACTCTTGATAGATATTATCAATACCAGGGAGTCGAACCGGAACTGGAATCAGAACTGATATCCTTAATTAACAGTTATTTTTAAGGAACCAGAACTGGAACATGAAACTTACAAATATATTGCTTGAGAACTAGAATTGTAATTGGACTCAATATAATATATATAGATACAGATAGATAAAGGCTTTTATTGGTTCTTAAGGGTTCTGAATTTTAATGATTATTTTTTATAATTAGCATTTTATGTCCGTTCTTTAATTTAAAATTTTTTGCAACACATTTTATTTTTCAGAATTTCTTTCTTAAGCTTTGATGCATTTAAAAGAATCGGAACCTAATTAAGAACAAAAAATTGCAAGAACTTTATTTTTCTCTAGCTGGAACCAGTATGGGAACCTTAAAATTTTTTATTGGAGAACCGGAACAAGAACTGTGAACTATAATTAATATTTCAGTTCAAATCCCTGATCACTACCTATAATATAATACTAATAACGAAGTGAAATGTTGACAGGAAAATTATACGACTGTAGTTTCTAAAGGCTTCTTACGAAAATGCTACTATATTTTTTTTACCTATTGCGGTGTTTGTTATGAACTGAATGCCTTGAGCTATTTGTTCCATCGTAAAGTTTTATTGTTATTATTTATGGTATATTAAATGTTTGAAATTCCCAGAACTAAACACCCGCAGCGATGATTTAGTCTCGTAGATAAAAATATCAAAACGAAATGTTGCTGGGACTTCCTTATAACACAAAGTTAAACTTCAACAGCGACATTTGTTTTTTTTTTAGCACAACGTCTTACTACCCGTTTGGTTTGTACGCTTGTTTACTAACTACGCCAGTAGTTTTATGGATTAGGAAGGATATATGAAGAGGAAGTGTTTGCATTTGCACGCATTTGCATGGGGAGAGAGAGAGAGTGGAAACCATTTAGGAAAACCACCCTCAATATATCCATCTGAGATTCGAACCTCGATCTCCCCGTCATCTGTTGTCTTGTTACTGCGAGAGTAGCGCATTAGACCATGCGGCCACCTATGCGAATCCCACACTTTCACGTTCTCCCCGTCCTACTACACGTGCGGGATATCCGCATATTTATAAATAATTTGGTAAGCATGAAAAAGATATAACTTAAAGAAAATGTAATCGCATTTGCGTGAATAGAAATTGGAGAGCCATTTATAACAAAACCCTCATTATACCAGGCTGGTATTCAAACACTAACCTCCCTCCCCTTAGAAAACTAGACTAGACGAGACCGGCACCTTTGTCTACGTGCCCACCGATGCGTGTAGGGTACCGGTACGTTAAATGATATTTTTCAGCGTTCACATTTTCTAGATATAGATGCCAATAAAATAGTTATTATATGGATTTAGTGGGTTTTTCTGCCGCGTTTTACTACACGTTCAGGCTATGCGCATTAAAATCTGTTCACCGTAGGAATTGTTTTCTGAAAGGCCTTTTTCCCTACCAGAAATCTATTATATAGTAGGATATTGGTAGGAAAAAAGACCTTTCAGAGAGTAATTCCTACCGTGAATGGAGTATAAATATCCGCACTGGTGGGTACGCGGTACAAACTTCAAGCCCATTTAATTTGGTTCGCTGGTGGTGGAGAGGCTGGGGTCCGAATCTCAGCTGAGTATACTAAACGTGTTTTCCTCTAAAATTCTTAACTTCTTTCCTCCTCAGTGTGATTACAGGGACAGCCCGGACGGGAAGACGCGGTGTTAAAAACAAGAAGACACAAATCCGGAAAGTGCTAATTAAGAGCGTGCATCAAATGCCAATTAACTCTGTGATACATTCGGCTCGAAATCGTAAATTTATATCAACACTATGGCACGTGAATCATTTCTGATTAAACATTAATTGAGATAAAGGGTTAATAGAAGTTCCTAATATTGAACATTGTTGAAATATTAACCGTGCTCTCACCGTTTTAGAATAGTTAAACAGATAAGCACTGTGAACAAATTTTCATTCTGTATTAACAGGGACTTACTTTGGTTACCAACAAGAAACTATTTCGCTCTGTCCCCCATCGTCACCACGGAAAATTTCGACTAATCATTCAAATATGAGTGCACCACACACATTTCTGGTATATCGTAAGTCTTTTATTTTCCCTTTTAACTTCCATTCCTCGCACGAGCCGGGAGCTGAGTTGGGCCTGCTATGGTGAACACTCTTAAATAAAACACACCAACTATATTTCGTATTGTATGAAGGAGAACCACACAAACACGACGAAGCTATACAATCTGTTTAAAAAAAGGGGCGTTGTAATTTAAGATCTTGAAGAACTACACGGCATTCAGAGGACACGGCTGTAATATATGAAGGATATTGAATAAGCTGTCGTGACAGCCACTAGGGCTGGTCCTCCAGCTTGGGGACTGGATGGGGGCGTGATGAACTCTCACCGCAGAAAACAACCATAAATAAACACTCTAAACTCATGGCCGTTCCTGGGGTGAAATATTCCGGAGATAAAATAGACTTCCAATCGTATCTCCCGGGTGGGGACTTCACTGGGGGAGCAAAGAGATTAGGATTGGGACGTGGAATGCTAGGAGTGCCAGAGGCACTACAACTAATTATGGGAGGAGTAGGTAGAACTATTTCAAATAAGGATAGGTCACGTACTTTTTCGAGTGCGACAGTGAACTTTCGAGTTCCTAATGCCATAGTGTGAGTAAATAAAGAGTCTTAGTAAACCTAGGTCCACGAAACAATTCACACAGAGACACAGAATATGTCGAGGAGGTCCAGTTGCTAACCCCCTGAACCTCTAAACCTTAATTCTTTAGACCTTTTTTTATGAGGGGATACTTCAAAAGTGTTGTGTATTTGTCTCCAGTACATTATCTATCGGACTTAAAACAGTGAGTCAACTGCTGTCAGACGACTCGAATGAAGCCAAGGAGTTTTCAAAGAGCACAGATATGTGACATTTGGTGTGGAAATGGGAGAACATCATGTAGAGCACCTTTTGTTGTAATACATTGTAAAGTTGTGCATGTAAGTCCAATTAACATTTCATTTTTTATCTTAATTTATTTATTAAGTACTGAAAGTCATGCATGTATCTATGTGAGTGTTTTTCTTTATGTTTACTCATACTATTTTTTACTCATTTTAACGAGTTACTATAAGAACCTACATTTCTGAACATCCTAACACCCTTTTTTTCTAACATCATGTACGTATACTGTCTTCCTAGCGTTTCGTATTTGACGGAAGAGTTCAAGTCCCCCTACTGCACGATTTGGGGGAAATTCTGAAGTGGCCGGAAATGACTATGTAGACCAATAAAAATAAACAACTTCGCTAGAAGTAGTTTCACGGACCAAAGGAAAGACTCTCAAGAGTTCAGTGAACCTGTAGAAAACGAGTGGAGGAATAAAGTGTATTAGGTGGTAAGGGAGATAACTTTATCGATCATTTGGGTCGACATATTTTGGTGACTCGCATACGTCTCGAAACGATGTTCTTTTCATCTCTCCCTTCCTACCCTTTATTTCCACTCCACGCTCTACAGTATAGCAGCATCAGCATAGTAACCTTATTTGAGAGCCCAAAAAGTTTATCAATCCGTCTTAAAGCATTCAAACGCCAAGTCATACTTAGTTTATCTGTCCTTTATTTCATCTTTGAGAGAAACGGTTTTAATGTCGACAGCTGCAAGATAAATATAAAGAGCTTTTGTCGATGTTGGCAACATTTTTTGTTGTCTTAGTAGGTTCTCCCAATGGCGATCCAACTATAGTTAACCCGCTGATACCATAACATTACTGCTTGAAACGCTAAAATATCTTTTGTCTCTTAAGGTAAAATTGTGTGCGTTTGATGTTTTCTGTTTTGTTTTAATATATTTTATTTTACACCGCTTCTAACTTCCCATCCGAGCTATCAGCATTTAGTTACACTAATGGGGAAGATAGGGTTTAATAGAAATGATTCCGAATTTACGTGAAGGTAAGAGTGGGAAACCCCCCTCAACAAACCTTGCTGGGATTCGAGTCCTGACCCTCCCGTCACCGAAATACCAAATTAGTTGAGCCTGGCATTTAATCCTCTTGCTCACTGATACCAGCTAGTTTTTAAGTGATATGATGTCAACCAAATATATAATTTTTGTACAAATATTTAAGGTTTTAAAATATTTTTGTTGTAAAAATGTTCTTTATGATGTGATCTGTGAATTGTTGGTTAAAATTGCGTATTTAATAAATATCCTCCTAGTTTCATGTAAAACAAACTCGCTGCATGTATACCAACCCACGTGTGTAAATGTATTGCAACGATGTATAATATTTATTTATGAACGTATGCAAATGTTTAAGTCATGAGGAAACATTAAGTCCCAAATATTATAGGGCCTATTACATACATAAAGGGTAAATATACAGCACATAATATTAAAAATAAATAAATCAAGCAACTTATAACCAAGGCTTATGTTCCAAAACTCCCTACACATCAAATTTTGTAAACCAAATCAATGGATTAATTTAGTTTAGTAATTTTATCTCCAAATAAATTTTTATCTAACACCACGTATTACTAACCGTTCGGGCTATACGATGATGTAATAATTACGCTAATAGTTCTAGGGATTAGTAAGGTTATATTTATAGGAAGTGTACCTGCATTTTCTTGGAGGGGGAGTGGAGACATTTTGTGGAAAAACCACCTTCAGTCCATCCGTCCGAGATTCGACCATGCAGCCACCGAAGTGGGTTACAAATAGTTAAAAGTCCTTCATTTTATATAGGCTACTGTGAATATTTTTAGTCATTTAACTGTAACGTAAGCTAATTGAAGTTACCCGCTTAGGTAACTGAATGGTCTAGCTAAAGGCGTCACTATCGCAATAGGACTAGACCTCCGATGACGGGTAGGTTGAGGTTTGAATCCCGGTCGAGTGTACTGAGTTATTTTTCATAAGTGAGTTTCTACTGTCCCACGCAAATTTGGTGACACATCTTCTAAATTCAACCTTCCTAATCCCTAACACATTTGCTTAATTAGTACATAGACGTATAAATTGAACAGGCAGTAAAACGCGGTGCTAAGACTCAGTAAGTTCATTTGTTTAATTTATGTAGGCCTACAGTATATTTAAAAATAGATGGATTCTATTTCAAGCAAGCACTGAGGGCAGGTCATTTGTATTCTAACTAAGTATATCCTCTTCTGGGACACGATTTCTGCACCTAGGTTACCCATGGATTAAAAAACAACCAGAAGATTGTGAAATATATTTCGCACCATAAAACTAACCTAAAGCATTGAGTGACACATACATTTTGGTATAGTCTACTTCGACACATATTTTAAGCAAAACCTTTTGATTCCATCTTCTATATATAGGAAGGTGTCCATATTTAATCAATTAGTAGGTATAAAATACACTATGGCAACAAATTCGGAGTAATTTTGAGTTGGTATACCTAATACCTATAGTGTTTTCCCTTTGATTAGCTTGTTTGTTTGGTTGTAACATAAAGGCTGGACCAAACATTTTATCAAATTAATACAATTTTCTTCTAGTTTGTAAATATAAACATTATTTAAGTGAAGTATTTATACACGCGTCGAAAATTAAAAGGGATTCCTAGTTACCACTCGCCTGGTATTTAGTTTAATTTACAGAAAGTACCTAGGTTTTGTGAGGTTTAAAGAACTCACCATTATATCACCTAGCATCCAATAGTGTATATATATTTTTTCGCTCCCCCGTCTTTCCCCGCAGCACACCACAAGCCCGGGCAGACTAATCGCACATTTTGGAAATAACGGCTGCACTCTGTTCCATTAGGTTGAGTGACTATTCTGATGGCAAGTTAGTATGATGCTATATTTTATAGTTTATTTATAAAGGGAGGTTGGAGCTGCAATTTTTTCACCCTCACTACCCCTGTCCTTCTAAATTTTACATTATTTATTCTCTCTTTCCTTCATTGAGTTGTTGAAAAACCATTCACAATTCATTTATATTCTTTTATGGACAATCGTCGCTTGTAATCTGATTATACACGCAATTTTTTTTTTTAAAAAGTACAATTTTGTACACAAAACATTTAAGAACACGCTGACTGATCTTGTCTTCTTTGTTTTGACGGTGGCAGAGAGTTTGGGGTTTGAATACCAGCTGGGTGTTCTTGCCTCAATATAGTTTCACTTTTTCCTTCACGCAAACGTGGGTACATTTCCTCAAATTCTACCTTACTCGTAGTGTAGATATGAGGGCCCAGATAAGTAGTAAGACGCAATTATAAAAAAGTAGGTAAATAAAAGTGTTCCTAAAAATGTTATGTCTCAAAACCATTTCTGAAACCCTTATAGAAAGTTTGTCGCAATAAATTTGTAATCTGTTTACGAGTTTAACGAAACCTAACAGTAAAAATTAAATAGACTAAACTGATATTTCAAGAAAAAAGTATACAACCCAAAGGTTGGTCCTGATTAAATCAAATTTGGTTTTCCATCTATCCAGAGAAGTGTGCGCACGCAGCCCTTGGACTGGTTAGTGCTACCCACCCGCACCGTATGAAGGAAAATACAGGTACTAGGTAAGTCGCGAATAAATACGGTACTGTCCCGTTGATTTCCGTACTGTATTTCTACGAGCGAGCGATAAAGAACCCACCAATTTTGCCGGAAATGTATCTCATGTACTATCCAAGGATCTTCCACATGCCTCAAATTGACATAGGCCCGACGGCTTTAATTCCTCTCCGAAGGAAGTTGTACTACTCAATTTTTATCACTCAGTAAAAACCCGTCGGCCTCAGCAGGTTTCGAAGCCGTGAACATTCGGTCATGAGACAAGCACTTTACCCCCAAGACGATTCAAACAATGTATTTAAACACGAAAAAAGACTACAATTAATTTTACTCTGTGAACTACTTTTTTTTGTGCCTATTTCCTCCAGGCAAGACACTGTATTGTTCTGGTTGTGGTCGTAATGCATTTTTTTGCCATGTTTTCCCTCGTCATCTCATTTGAACACTGTATTTACGTAGGCTTACGTGTCTAGTCCTGGACCCCTATTTTGAAACTTGCAAAAATACTCGCTAGCGAGCAAACTCGCAACTTATCAACTCGCAAATTGCAGGCTGTACTAAAACAGAGCTAATTTTGAAAGGTTTCTACTGTCGTGCGAGTCGGTGTAGCGTTGTTTCGCTTGCGACTGAGTTTTCAATCTGACAACACTGTAAAACCATGTCGTGTGCCAAAGTATTGAGTCGATGAGATGCCACAACACGTCATTGTACAAGATACGTAACTGAAAGTAAACACTATTATTGTATTGAGTGCATCAGGTAAAACGATTGGTTTGGTTTTATTAGTTGTTTGCATCTAAGCTTGTTGTCTCAAAATTTCCTCAGGTTATATGAGTAGAAGTTAAACCGTCTTAATACGTAATTTCCACTTTAGCATACTTGATAGCATGCTTGTCTAAAACTCAGATGTTCACGAGGTCAATCCCACCTCGGTTATAATATTTTAATTTTATGTCAAAATTTAAATCACTTGTTAATAATTAGAATTCAGTAATATACTATTTTATTTTCGCAACTATTCTTAAAACATAGATATGCCCTATAGATTTTTACCATGCAAATAATAATTAGCTTGCTTAGCCTTATTTTTAAATATGTACATTTTTATGTCATAAAACCCTATAATTCAATTTTTAAATAATCACCTATACACAAAATTTCAAAATTAATGTATTATTTTTAATTTACTAGGTACCTACCTTGTTAAATTATTTTTAAAGAATATTATGGTTGTCTACGTAGGCTCAAATACTTGTATACTTCTATAACAAATATTTAAAACAAATTATATGCTTACTAATACAATCATTTAAAATTAAAGTTTAAAGTCTGATAAATTCAAAAAAGTTTTTTTATTAATAGATGACAGGATTTGAACACGTAAACTATAGATTATAAGAATGTCACTCTAGTGACTCAGGCAAATTGACAGTTAAATAAGTTTGAAAAAATTAAAATATATAATTATATTTTCACCCAAACAAATATTTTTATTGAAGGATTGAATAAAGTGTACAAAGCCATCATGTTTTTTCCTTCTGTAAACCATTTTGTAGAATGGTAGGTTTATTTCAACAAAATCACTCTCAGAAGTTTGCAACCGAAGAGGGGGATGGCATCCATTTTGTTATATTATGCTCTACTCGACAGACAAGGCCAGTCTCGCATGGTGTGAGGTTGGCGAGAAAATTCCACTCGCTATTCGATCGTGTGACGTCAGTTTTCGAAGTGCATGAGTTTCAAAATTAGGCGTTTGAGAGATTGTTTGCGAGATGAGAGAAATGAGCTAGCGAATCGCTACTCGCACGTTTCAAAATTAGGGGTCCTGGAGCGATTTACTCTTATCTGGATTCCTTCCGCGTCACAACAATAACAAAAATAAATGCTAGCAGCGAGGAAACGTATGAACGCAACCAGACATAATATTCGATTTCCTTCGCCTAATGGTTCTCTCTCTAGCTCTCTCTCTCTCTGTCTCACACACACACACACACACACACACACTCTCTCTCTCTCTCTCTCGTGTACGCAACCCCACTTAAGACCAAGCACCCTCATCCTCCTTCCCATTCTGACATAACAATTAGAAAATTAGTTTATCAATTATTTCTTACCCGCCTCGGTGGCGTAGTTGACTAACGCGCCAGTCGTGTTGAGCCAGACCTTCGAGGACGGGGAGATCGAGGTTCGAATCTCAGTCGGGTGAACTGGGGG
>CABFWB010004011.1:28327-52111 GCA_902151455.1 Timema bartmani
TCGTGACTGCTGTCCTACAGCTATTGGAGTAACCACACATGCGAGAATTTGCTACCAGACAGTGTTTGGTCCAGAACTTCTCGTGACTGCTGTCCTGCAGCTATTTGAGTAACCACACATGCGAGAATTTGCTACCAGACAGTGTTTGGTCCAGAACTTCCTCGGTTTCCTTAGGGTTTGTTCAGCAAGCACATAACTGCTATAGCAGATGCCACCTCACTCATTGTCACAAAAACACTTTTTTTTTTACCTCCAAAACACTTTTCCTAATTTCAAACAAACCAAGTACAATTGCCACAGACAAATCATTATTCTGATAGGACGCAGATAACCCCAACACAGCCCCCCCTCAGATCTCTGTGGCTAGCTGAAGGTGGCTGATCTCAACATACCGTGGTTTGTGATGTAGGCAGTCTGATGTTAAACCAATTTGCCGTCAGACTAGCGAGCGACTGTTTGTAGAATAGAAGTTTGAAAACCTGGCGCGCGCGAAGATCTCGTAACTCGACACATTAAACTGTGGAAAGTATTGGTGTTAGAGAAATGAGTCTTATATAAAAATAAAATTCATTCATGATGATCTTTTCGTACACTTATTCTACCCATATATCTCAATTAGGAAAAAACTTTTACACAAAGTGGAAATATGTCTGCACTAAAAATCTCATTATAGTTCTTTAGTTAGAAAACATTGTTTTCAAAGCAAACCAATTAGAAGATGGGAATTTTAATAATATCCTCATGTCTTTTAAGGTTTTTATAACAAATTCTGAAAAAAAACTACTGTGATTGTCTTAGTAGTTTACGAGAAACGCTGAGTTATGTTTTAGGATTTTCGAGTATTTGATCGCGGTAAACATGATGCCTCTCGGATTTTCTCTGCAAGAAATTAAAAAGGTGGCCGTCTTGCACGCTCGTTTCGTGAATTCAAATATCGTCTGCACTTTGCACTGTGCCTAAAGGCTCGTTCCCAGGTTCCCTATTTTTAAAACTCTACGTAAAAAATAAATACAAACTGATCACTCTTAGGCCCAATCTTACAATGTCACGTTAAAGTTCTCTTAGCTTAACCGTTTGTAAAGTCTAACCGTTGGTTAAACTTGGTGTTGCGTTTTACAATACTATTTTGATGTGCTCGTCAAGATACGGATGGGTGCCTTCCATTAGTTCTTATCATCAAGCTTCTCGGAGCACTAGATTTATTACAAAGCTATTGATTAGCTTAATTTGAACCAATAGCTATTTAAATGTCTGTGAAGTTATGGAGCTGTTAGGAAAACAGATTAAAGTATAATACATGTTTATGTTGTTGTTTATAACACATCATGTTATTCAATAATCATAATCATACAAATATGTTTATAATATATAATGCTTTTTTCAATGCAAATAAAGATGGGTGTACCTACAATGTTTATTTTAAACAGGCTTGTATTTTAAAGCTATTTTTTAAGTTTCAAGGGTGACCTGGCAGTCTAGGGGTAAAGTGTCAGACTTCTGTGCTGAGGGTCCGGGGTTCAATCCTCGGTCCCGGCACAGATTTATCTGATTGCCAAACCCTTCCTTCACCTCTGACAAGACGTGTATTAATCATAACTTGTGAATGTGAGGAATGCCAGGCCTCCACCGTGGTTCGGATCCCACGTTAAACTGTAGGTCCTCAATTTCATCTCACAATCACCCTACCTTTACACATCAACGTAAGTGCGCATAACCCGAACAGGTAGTAAGACGTGGTGATAATAGTAATAATAATAATAACAATAATAATAATAATAATAATAATAATAATAATAATAATAATTTAAGTTTCAAAATATTAAATAAGCAAACAGTAAAGTCATAGTCAATTTTTAAACACACAATTTAAAATTTAAATAAAAACCACCCTTAATTAACCATGGACATGTACTGGAGGGGAGAAAGTGAAGAAAAAACACACGTCCGATATTAGCCTTTCAGGCCTACACATAATAACTTACAAGACGATAAAAGCATAGGTAGGCCTACAGCTATTGTCAATTACTATTAACTATTTACAACAAGAAATGACCACTCTGAATCACGAAGTGAAACAATTGAGAAGAATTTACATATTTTGAATAGGAAATAAGAGCCTGTAGGGCTAAGCCAAAATAGTTATGATAAAAGTCGATATCAGGAATTAAAAACTTGTCCCGCATCGTACGACGACAGAAAAATAACCCTATAAAAACTTTCCCAAAATAAACGTTGGCATCTCAAACTAAACAGCTATATTAAATAGAAGGAATAAATTCCACATAATATATTTTATTATCATCTGGGTGTTAAACTGGGAGTAATTTCTTTTTTAAAAAAAGATTGAAAATGATCGGGATTGAATACGAGTCGATTAAATAGCTGAATAGTTGATGCCATACCCTGTACACCAAAGAGGAACATACTACCATTTTTGAAAGTTAGACATAACACCGCAAGCCTCTGATTAGGTAATCATTGGTGAAACATCTATTTAATTACAGGTGAACAATATTAAAACCAAGAGAATTCATAAATCACTGTCCAAAGTTTTCTAAAGATAGTAATGTAACCTCACTTGAATCATAACAATTGCCATAAAACAATATGGCGGAATGTTTGGAAGTTAATGTGGACGTAAAAATGCTAACCAGAAGGTAGACCTCGCGTTAACTTTACGATCACTTCAACAAAGACGCTAGCTTTAGCTGAACATTGTAAAATCTAAAGTAGTGTTCGTTATCGCTTAACTTCATGTTAAGCCATAACGAACAGAATAACATGACATTGTATGATTGGGCCTTAGTATTTATTTTAGTTATTTGAGGTTTTAAACGTGCACTTTCTGAACCGACTGATTTTATCAGCACACGAACATTTCTATGAGCAAGAGCGAAAAGGCTTACCAATTTTACCGGGAAAGGTATTTTCACATACCTTCCAGGGTTCTTCTACACGTCACAATCGACACGGGACCAACGGATTTACTTCCCCTCCGAAGGAATTTGTGTTACGGATTTTTATCAGTCACTCTTAGTAGAAATAAACTGTAACGTTGGACACACATCCGTGGGATTTGTGATCAGGCCTTTTTCTGTGAGATTTCCGTCCAGCCGCAATACTATAGTGTAATCTGCGGCCGCATTCCTGCATATCGTTTATTCATAGAGAGAGGGGGTTGTTTACCTAAAAGTGACGCTCCTCTCACTTGAATGTCCTTGTCTTCCTTGTACTCTAACACGAGACCTAGCCCCGGGATTTTCCGCCGTACCCTTCCTTAGTTGTCAAATTCTAGAATTGAGGTTAGGTATTTCGAATGTTAGTGCATTACCACTATCTAATTTCAGGTCCCCGATCAAAATAACGTTTAAAAAAATAATCCGTGCATGCTTAGTTTTACAAATTTGAATGTGGTGGAAGCAAAAACCCATGATGTTACTTTTAGTGGCAGCAAATCCTACTGATCGCAAATTCAATAGATCGCAAGTCCTACGGCCGCAAGTACCACGTAACCAATAAACTACCGTTATTTCTTCTTTAATAAATGTGTGTTGACGACATATTGTTCCTCTCTGCTTTAATGAATGGTACGTTCGTGACGTCACAGTGATTAATTTTGTGTGCCAGGACATAACCTATGTACGTGTTGCTGATGTAGGATTCTGGTAGGAATAACATTATCTGACAGTTGATAAAGTTACTAAAACTATTTTCTTATATTTAAACTTAAACCTGTAGCATGGTAAAGCACCGGTTTTACATGTAAACATAAAGTACCATCAATATAATTAACACTGTGATTACAAGTGCTAATATATTCAAATAATATGTGGCAGTTAACTCACTGTGGATTTATGTTGCCGGAAAATACCAATGCTCTAGGAAAGCTGACCCAGTTGATCGGGCCGGCACCAACAGCAAATCGACGTCTTACTCTCAAGCCATACTTCCAAGAAAAGGCAGATAATTTTCTCTGGGCGCCACACCAACAAAGAACGCTAATGGTTACTCAGCGCAATTTTGCAACTTACTCCTGTTTCCCCCCTTAGATGTCCATATGCTAACCTATCCTCTAATTCGTCAGGTTCGTAACTATATAAGCGTCATCCCTTTCGTCACATGATACGACGGACCCACCGGGGCATCCGGTAGTGTATCCTAGGGCCTCGGCTCGTCGGTCAGTACCATCCCCCTACAAAGCGTTGGCAGCAATGGCGATGCGGGCGAGTCCAGTGGGGCCCCTCCAACTACAGGAGGTGTGCGTGCCGCTGATGGTCACAAAGAACTGGAGGCCCTTTTCAGGGCTGACAGCCCACAAACCGGGAAATATAGCGAAAGCTCCCGCCAGCACGATGGGTGGAAACCTAACGGTGTCAATGGAAGCTCTGACCAGGGGGTGCCTAGCCGTCGTTCACCAGTAAAGACCACTGCAAGTGGCACTGACGCATACGATAGCGCAAGGGCCTCAAAAACCCGCGTCAACTCCGACACCTCCCGCCAAGGGGTGTCGGTAGAAAAGAAACGCCCGGCCAAATTCTGTTCAGAATCGGAAGACCGGGTCACACGCTTCGCACGTGTTGACAGCTCGTGCGATTCCTTGGACGTGGAGGGACTGTCTTCAGGACCAGACCTCCCGTTGATGCGCGATGAGTCGAGCCAGGGGTCCGATGATGAGTCTGAGGGATTTCAGGCCGTAAGACTCCGCCGAAGGGGTAAGGCCGGTAACACCAGGAAGCTACCGGGGGACAACCCTAACCATTTAGGCGGTAGCTCTGGTGATGAGAGCGGAGACGGAGGTGGCCTGGGCCAGGGTGCGCCAGCGTAGGGTAAAGGTGGGAAGCGGCGGAAACCTAAGGGTATCAACGCAAACCGTGCCTCACCCCAGCCTGGTACTAGTGGTTCTGGGCCGGCTCCCAAAGCCAAGGGGAAGATCCCTCTCATCACCTTGAATGATGTGGAGGACTACTCCAAGGTAGCGAGGGCCATCCGATCCAAGGTTCTAGATCCTGTGGAGGTGGTCAGGCAGCCGGGGGATCGAGTGCGCCTCCAGTGTGGGTCAGAGGAAGCTTACCGCACTCTCCAGAAGTTCTTGCCGAGCTTGGGGATCCAGCATTGGTCCTACGAGCTGGGACGGGAGCGACTGGTCAGGGTCGTGGTGAAGGGGCTCCTGACTAGGACAAACCCTGGCGACATCCAGGAAGAGCTGGTGGAAATGGGTTTCCCGTGGAAACGGGATCAAAAGACAGGAGAAAGGCAACGGTTGCCGAACTTCGTTGTCTCTCTGACTCCCGGGGAGCACACCGCAAGGCTGTACTCCATATCAGTAATGTGCGGCTACACGTCAGGGTGGAGAAATACAAGTTTCCCAGTGGCCCGGTTCAGTGCAAGAACTGCTTCCGGTTTGGGCATGTGTGGAGGGATTGCCGCGCAAACCCTAGGTGTGGGTTCTGTGGTGGTGACCACGAGAGGGGCGGGTGCCCGGAGGAGAGACGATCTCCCACAAAGTGCCTGCACTGCTCAGTATCCCATTCCTCGTGTGGCGGGGCTGTCCTACGTACAAGTCCTTGCGGGCGACGGGGAATGTACGGGCCTCCAAGGGTCAAGAAGGGAGGACGGATGGTCTGAGCGAAGGCCAGAAACCCTTAGGACACGTTGTTGTACGGAGAGTGACCATGACTCTAGCTCCACCATCAAAGCCGCTGGTGCAATCTTTCGCCAGTGTGCTGTCATGGAGACCAAACCCTCCACCTCAGGCCGAGGCACCTGCCAAAGCCACCCTACCAGAACCGGTAGCATCTGGTTCATCCCGCTCGGTTGAGGACCCATCCAAGACCGCTCCTCTCCCAATCCTTACCCTCGTTTCCTCCTCTCCCACACCTTGCACCTCTTTCCCCATCCCTTCGCACCCTACCAACCCTTTCCTACCACTCCCCACTCTTACCCCTGTCGACCCTGACACCCCCACACCCAACCCTACCCCTGAGAATGATGCTGCAAAGCTCAAAATATGCATTGAGCTTCTCAAGGGCATTACGGGACTGGATCCTTGGGACTTTTCATCGAGTCTCTTGAGGAAGGTCCGGGAGTCTCCGAGGAGTAACCGTGGCCAACTCGTCATGGAGCAAATCATCCTCTACCTGGTCTCTCAATGCGGTACACCCGAATAGAGGACTACCAGTGCTGAAGGAGCTCACGGTCGCACTCTGGAACGCAAACGGAGTCGCGGGGAAGAAGGCTGAGCTGGAAAGTTTCCTGGCAAAGCATCGTGTCGATGTAATGCTGTTGGGAGAAACTCACTTGCGCTCCGCAGTGAGGTTCTCGTTGGCAGAGTTCATCTGCCATCGGAGAGACCGAGCGGGGGATGTGGGAAGGGGTGGGATGGTGGTCCTGGTCCGAAGGGGCCTTGACCATCACGTCATCTCTCTTCTTCCTCTCCAACACATGGAAGCAACGGCTATCCAACTGGTGACCTCTACCGGCCCAGTGCGACTCATTTTCATCTACTGCCACTCACATGATATATTTTACTTCATCAATTTGACGGAGGAAGAACTTGGACGTAACCCTACTTTGCCGAAGTATCTACGAGTCACTATGATGTGTCTCACCACCCCGTCACAGAGGAATCCTCTTCTGAGACTTTAAGTATTTACAATTTAGGATCTGAGTTAGATTCTAAACTCCTCTTTGCATAAGTCCTTAAGACATAGTTATATTATATAAGGAAATAATAATTACTCCCTAAATGGTATGACTACGTTTAGGACCTCTTTATGGCTAATATCAGGTTATCTAACGTTTTATTTAATGACCTAGTTATGTCAGTGACAGATAGCAGTCACTATTGTCTCTTTTTAGTGTATCTATTTACGGTGCACAACCTGTGGGAGCACTACTAGTTTGTAGTAGTGGCCCGCAGGGATAGTCTTTTGACTCCAGCCCCTGTAGGATTCGTTTGCATCAAGTTATACTAATATTGTATATATGATTTATTGTGTGCCCTAGTAATGGGTGGAAACATAAATATACTATTGAATATCCAGGCAGTACTTATTAGGAATTGACCAGCCATACTATTTTAACCGTATAGATGCCTGATTGCTCGCCATTTACTATTTGTAAAATGCTGGTTCCTCTTCAAGAACATTAACCTTAGGTTCTCGAAACTCTCTAAGGAGTTAACTAATGCTAGCTAGCGTATTTTTATATCGATTCTCGCAGTAACTCTATAAAATTATGATTAAATACCCCTTGTTTTCATTCACTATAATTTCTCTATTATTCATAAATAGACCTATCTGGTCTGGTATTAGCTAGGCTGGATTATCTTCATGTATTGTGACTTAACCTTATATTATTATTTGCTGCCTATCTTTGACTGCCGCTAGGTTGAGGCAGACGCTCCTTCGTAGGACAATGAGTGTTGATCCTCATTTTTAGAGTTACTAAACTATTCTATAATATATACTTTCTTACTTCTGTTAGTTCCTTGTCGTCGAGGTGTTTATTTCTATTCCAGCGTACCGTGAAGTTTACGATCATGGTAACTGAATAAAGTTATCTTTAATAACAATAGACTGTTTGATCAATAATGTATTTAAATATATATGTAATTATATTCTCTTGTTTACATTTTATTAAACTGATTTGTTCAACTTATATATTTCACTTATGTCTCATCCTTCCCAAAACTTCCTTATTTAACTTTATTTGTAATCGTAATCATCACTTCTTCTACTTGATAGGAGTAGCGAGGATTCAACTCATGTGATCTGCCGCCTTCACGTTTGATAGTTATTAGTAATTCGTATAACCCAGTGCAAAAAATGTAGTAAAACTATTGTTATTAACATCAAAAAATAGGTTTGTATTTTCTAAAAGTTTCTTCCTACTATAGTTCCACTAAATAGGATTTCGATAGAAAATATACACTTTACTCGTATTTTGGTGTTCTAGATTGACAACAATTTACTTTACTAGTAGATCATAGGATTTACATTTTTTCTTGAAAGTGACAGCTCCAAATTACATGACTTGACGTATGAATATTTGAAAATGGTTTCAGTATAATTCTTTAATAATTTCAGAAAAGGTTCCTTCCTATCTAAATCGGACTGTACGTAAAACGCAACGTATAGTAGTACCGCAGTAGGACTAACCTTTTAAAACTCTTTCTCTGTATGTAATAGATTTGGACTAATTGACGGATTTTAAATAACCTTAGTCTATATATTTGTATTTGTATGCATACTTGTATTTAAGTTAATTTAATTGATTAAAATACTTACAAATTAATTTTAAAGATTTTAAAATGTAAATATATATATCCCCACGAGGACATATCAAATGTATATAACTTTTTTTTACCGCTTAAAAATTGGTCGTGGCTTGTCAAAAGTGACAGCTGTAGAACACATGACTTGGTTGCTCTATGGGTCCTACTACCCGTTCGGGCTATACAAATATTTAATTGGTGGGATAGGAATGGGTTGGTAAACTTGATAGAAAATGTACCTTCATTTTCGTGAAGAGAGTAGTAACCATTTAGAACAAACTCAGTTCACCCGGCTGTAATTCGAGCCCCAACTTCTCCATCATTGTCATACCAGACTAAACTGAGTCTGACGCCTTTGTCCACGTGCCCAACAGTACGGTTGTTGAGCTTGGTTTGTCTTAGAACCAACCCGCTCCTGTGGATATGAGGACAAAGGCGTCAGTTCGATTTGAACAGTTTGCCGGTGTCGGAGATGTCAGGGTATGAATACCACTGGGAGTACAAGGTTTTTTTAACAAAATATTCTCCCAGTCTTTACACAAATGCGGGTGCACCTCATGCTCTCTTCTTCATCCTTACTCATTTAGTGTAAATATGCGATTGGCCCGGACAGATAATAAAGTAGATAATATATATATTTTAGAACTAGGAACTGATAATTCGAATCCCTGTCGGGTGTACTGAGGGTATTTTCTCTTAAGATGGTTTAACAATCTCCCTTCACGGAAATGTGGGTACATTTTTTTTAATGTACCTTCCTCAACTCTCTTCCACTAGTGTAATTAATGTATGTGTATAATCCGAATGGGTACTAAAGAAAAAAATGCGGCTAAAAAAAAGGTGCTGCTTTAAATGTTAAATATGTGGATCTAGACAAGAGTGATTAATGTCCTTCCACTTCCGTTGGTCTCTCTAGTTAAATGAAACCAATGGCCGCCACAACTCAAATCAACAAGCACGGCACTGACTTTAATTTAACAACTATGGGGGTAACAGCGGCTTTTGTTTGTTTGTTTGTTTGTTCTTTTTGCCTTGTTCCGATAGACACTGGGTGGGATACCGGGCAGAGCACAAAGTAAATCGATGTAAATTAATTACGTATCCCAAACACTACTGTACAAACAGAAATGGTTCTGTTTACGAAGTTATTCGTGATTTCGTAATATAAATAGCTTTTGTGAACGCTATTAGTTGACTATACAAAGTCCACAATTTAATGAAATATGTGTTGTTAGAAAGTTGAAACACACATTTACACACATGTATTTTGCACACTCCTAACACCACACTTCAACAAAGCTGGATGTGCTCTATTCTCACTCATTGCATTCTTTCAATCTTTCCGTTGGGAGTCAATAACATGAGCTCAACTTCTCTTCATATATATTGCAGCTCACATACAAATTTATATTTTTGGAAAGATTTGACAGAAATGTGCATGCCTTGGCCATCATTCCTACCTACTACTATAGAAATCTCAGTTTTGTTTCCTGGAGGTACTTTAGGTATTTTTCCCAAAGGGGAATTGTTCCTGTGACTGCCATGGTCTGGTTATTTAGGTTTAAGTTAGCTTTAAGGCTTGATTAAACGCTCGCCGAAAAATATAAAGCAGAATCTGCGTAGTAATTCACACACTAAGTTGGCCCATAATGCATTGCAACGTTTTAAAACAGATGATTATCAACATATTTTATTTTCTAGTGGATAAACATATATTTTAGATAATTCTCCCGATGGTTGTTTACAAATTATAACGTTATGTCGTGGCACAATCCAATACATCAATAAACACGCTTTACAATAAAGATTTACATCAAACCTCACAACGGCCAACGGAGCTGTCTGCTAGCTTTTGGCTGTAGAGCGCATGCGTTGTCAAATACGCATGCGCACTAATTTGAGATGATTGGTTTTGAGATTTGATTGGTTCTCCTGTCCCTAACATCTAGAGCAGAGCAGACAAAGTAGAGAATAGTTGAACTTCAGCAGAACAGCTCACGCCGATTAAAAGGAAATCTTGTGATTGGCTTAGAGCGCGTCACGTGACCACGTTTATGTTCCGCGCTAGTTTTTCGGCGAACGTGTGAATCCACAGCAAGACTTCTACTGGCACTACATAATCATCACATCATCTTATCGTGCGGAAGTAACCACACCTTCATGGTACCCCAACCTCATCCGGCACCGCCAGTTTATTTTTAGCACTGCGTATTACTACCCGTTCGTGCTTTACGCCTATGTACTAATTACTACAGTAAAACCTTGGATTGCGAGTAAATTGGTTTGCGAGTGTTTTGTAAGACGAGCAACAATTTTCAATAGATTTTAACTTGATAAACGAGCGATATCTTGTAATACGAGTAGTACTACGGTTACGCTTTGTCTGCCGAGCAGTGTCATTGGATAGGGTCTTTGTTAAAGTCGCACAAAAATAAAAATATTCCAGTGATTCCGTTAGTGACAGTGAAAGTCGTCCTAAACAATAACACACCTCCTCCTATCTCTCTCGTCCACCTCACACCAGCCACCATTAAATTTAATTAATAAATTTGATTACAGTACAGTTACATTTAAATAACAAAAATAAAAAAGATATTAATCTTTTTTAGATTAAATATTTTTGGGTTGTGGGACGAATCATCTGAGTTTCCATTATTTCTTATGGGGGAAATTCACTTTGATATACGAGTGCTTTGTATTACGAACACTTTTACGAAACGAATTATGCTCGCAATCCAAGGTTTTACTGTATAATGGTTTAGGGATTAGGAAGATTGAATTTAAAGGAAGTGTACCCGCATTTGCGTAGAGGAAGAGTGGAAAATCATTTTGGTAAAAAACACCCGACCGAGATTCGAACCTCAATCTCCTCGTCATCGGCAGCCTAGTCTACTCCGAGATTAGTGTCTTAGACCACTCGGCCACCGAAGCGGCTCCCTGCCAATGGGAGACCAGGAATGTCTAGACGACATAACCCCGATAAGATACGCTAGCAAAAAAAACAACAACATAATCTCGATGTCAAAAAACTTAAAAGAAGATTTCCATGTGCAGTTGTTGTTTGCTAGTCTGTATGTACGTAATCATGATACAGGTTTCAAATTATAATGAATCTACCCCAATCTTGTACTATTAGCTCAGTCTATTGAAATTCATTTTTGATATCCTAGTCGTTTGATTGTTATAAACAATTTTTTAAACAAACTTTAAAATTCTTATTTTTTGCTAATCTTCTGACCTTTCAGTTATTTCAAGGAAATTATTATTTTCAATTTGTTGTTTTTTCCGTTTATTGGTTCTCTAAAATGGTAGTTTTTAATTAAACTTGAAATTTTCCATATGGAAATGTTGGCAGCCAAATAGCGTTCTGTATACATTTTTCTATTCTATATGAAATTTGTATAAATCGTAGTTCTATATTTGAAAAAATAAATGGTACGGCGCACCGCACAGACTTTCTCTCTCTTTCTATAAACTCGTAAGATTTCTGAACGGAATAATGTACATTGTATCATCACCACTCCACATAAGAGCACGCATAAAATAATATACAATGCTATATAATCAATGAGAAAAGAGGCGCATCTTTGTCCACCTAAGAGCATTTCAAACAGTTTAATGTCTTCCACAAGGGTCAACACTTCGTATTAAAATTTCGATTTCTGGTTAAAATTTTAACATTTTATAAGGTGTTGCAGATCTTCAAGTCATCGCATTGATATTTAATTATTCATTTATACATTTTGACCAATAAAAAATGTAAATATTGACTATTGAGTCTAAAATGGAGATAGATCATTGCTATGCAAACATTTCTCCTAAGAGATTTAAGGAAAAATAACATACTTTTTTAGATACTTATATTTAATTACTCTATGGCATTGGAGAATTATTGCGTTAAGACTTAAGTAGTATATGTTTACAACTAAAGCTCACAAAATTGTATTAATATATTTGCAAATATCTCAGAAACTGCTGCTTTTATAAAAATATATGTCAAATAAAAGTTTTTTATTTCTAATAGTCCTACAATTTTGCAATGATAAGTTGTTTAGTTTCTCCAATAGTTGTGGAGATACGGAAATTAACGCTTCTGTAAAGTACCCTAAAAATCATTTTCATAGGAAAATGAAAATAGCCAGTTTATTTATAATCTTAATCAACGCCTAGATACGAATTTTAATCAAAATCGTTTGAGCAGATTTTGAGAAAACCAAATTTTTCTCTTTTCGCCCTTCAGTAAACTACCCTTAATTTTAAGTTTTTATAGACACACAGACAGACGGCATTGCAAAGACTATTTTTTAGGGTTCGGGGGGTCATGAGACGTCGACATCCATCAACATTTCAGGTTAGTTTTTTTTTACGGTCGCAATACTTAAACTTTAATGTCCAAAAAGTTAAAAAAATTCATATAATTGCGTATAGATTGAAAGTTATTGATTTTATAAAAATATGTTTCGGATAAAATATCTGTATTATAAATATATATACATATTTGTAATGCTAAGTAATTTCATATCTCAAATAGTTTCGGAGCTATTATAAAAAATGTTAATTTACGCATCAGACCGGAGCCCTTAAAGCCATTTTGCCGAAATATTGAGAGTAGCCATTTTGTTTGGAATATTTATTAATGTTCATAAATGAAATTTAATCAAAATCGTTAGAGCCGATTTTGAGAAAATCGACTTTTTCTCTTTTTGCCCTTCAGTAAACTACCCTTAATTTTAAGTTTTAATAGACACACAGACAGACGGCATTGCAAAGACTATTTTTTAGGGTTCGGGGGGTCATGAGACGTCGACATCCATCAACATTTCAGGTTAGTTTTTTTTACGATCGCAATACTTAAGCTTTAATGTCCAAAAAGTTAAAAATATATATATAATTGCGTATAGATTGAAAATTATTGATTTTATAAAAATATGTTTCGAATAAAATATTTGTATTATAAATATATATACATATTTGTAATGCTAAGTAATTTCATATCTCAAATAGTTTCGGAGCTATTATAAAAAATGTTAATTTACGCATCAGACCGGAGCCCTTAAAGCCATTTTGCCGAAATATTGAGAGTAGCCATTTTGTTTGGAATATTTATTAATGTTCATAAATGAAATTTAATCAAAATCGTTAGAGCCGATTTTGAGAAAATCGACTTTTTCTCTTTTTGCCCTTCAGTAAACTACCCTTAATTTTAAGTTTTAATAGACACACAGACAGACGGCATTGCAAAGACTATTTTTTAGGGTTCGGGGGGTCATGAGACGTCGAAATCCATCAACATTTCAGGTTAGTTTTTTTTACGATCGCAATACTTAAGCTTTAATGTCCAAAAAGCTAAAAATATATATATAATTGCGTATAGATTGAAAATTATTGATTTTATAAAAATATGTTTCGAATAAAATATTTGTATTATAAATATATATACATATTTGTAATGCTAAGTAATTTCATATCTCAAATAGTTTCGGAGCTATTATAAAAAATGTTAATTTACGCATCAGACCGGAGCCCTTAAAGCCATTTTGCCGAAATATTGAGAGTAGCCATTTTGTTTGGAATATTTATTAATGTTCATAAATGAAATTTAATCAAAATCGTTAGAGCCGATTTTGAGAAAATCGACTTTTTCTCTTTTTTCCCTTCAGTAAACTACCCTTAATTTTAGGGGTAGATATCCAATTCCAAAAACCCCTCGGGGCAACCCTATGAAAACCCTAGATATCAAGTTTCAGCTCAATCGGTAAAATAGTTTAGGCTCTAGTTGGAGGTACAGACAGACAGACAGACAGACAGACAGACAGAAAGAAATTCAAAAACCACTTTTTCGGATTCAGGAAGTCATGAAACGTCAAAATTCATCAAAATCTCGAGTTCGATTTTTTTGACGATCACCATACTTTCTCTACCTGTAAGATAGAGAGAAAGTAAAAAATAGTGTGTACATCTTTGGGTTTGACAAGTATTTTTTATTAGTACGTTATCACTTGCTTCAGTGGCCGCATGGTCTAAGGCTTCCCTCTCGCAATAGATTAAACTGCCGATGACTGGGAGATCGGGGTTCGAATCTAGGTCGGGTGTACTGACTGTAGTTTTTCCTAAATTGTGTGTCTTAGGGTATTTAGTGTAGTGCTGCACTACAGGCTATTTGGGCTATGAAACTGGCCCTATGTGATTGTATTGAAATTCTTTACCTTCTAAGAAGCTCAGTTAGCTTCAGTTAGAAGCAGTAGTAAAATTTACATGTTGGCAATATACATTCTAATAACCAAGTAAAGGATGATATACACGTGTTTGTACTAAATATGGCTAGCTGCATAAATGTTTTCAAACATATCACATTTAAGTATCTAGCATTTTATTAGTTTTTTTTACAATATTCTACAGTAAGAATTGCTTCAAAATGATAAACATACTTATCCGTTCTGTACCAACTGGCTATTTTCAATATTTCTTAACGTGGTTTGTTATTAATAGTAAAATAAGAAATATTGATACTACTCAAAAGTGTTTGAAATACGATAACCACAACTTAAAATGAGACTCATCTACTGAAGCACGCCCATAAGGTCCTTCAACATAGTAAAAAAACAAACAAAAAAAACACTGTGCACTGGGAATTAATGAACTTATGAACTTCACTTTATATTACTTTGATTTTAAATTCCTACCTCTTCTCTATATTTATTGACTTATAGATAGAAATGTAACTTTTCGAATTATTAATTAAATATACATTCATTTGATTTAATTAAAAAGTGATATTAGATTTGCCAGCATTGCTATCTCACTTAGCAATGAAAAGATTAATTACTTCATTGGCACTTTTATCTTTAGATTGAATTCTCTTTGCTTATATAGACTTTACTCTTCACGCTAAGTTTTTATACATTTAAAACAGTTTTTTATTAAACTTTTCATGGAGGTCAAATAGAGTTTTAATTCAATCTCTTTGGGATGAAATAAATAAATAAAATGTCACATTTCACATAAAAATCAAATAACATGAACGCTACTGTGCACCTCGCATACTTGCTTGCTGCTTTATCTATATTGGAGAATTACTTGAATCTCGCGAGATATGTAAAACGAAATAATATACATTCTTGCATAGTGGAAAAAAGATCCATGAGCGTAGGGAGAATTTCATTTCGTGGGAAGGGGGTTTCAAAATCTTAAGTTTATGACATGATGTTAAGACTTACTACTAAACCCTAAAATATAAAAATATCGTTACTTTATACAGTGGTGGTTGAACTTTATTTGTGTAAGAGCGTCAGGGGGTGAATAACAAACACTTTTTTAGGGTTTTTATACCCTCCTTCCCCCCAGTTAATGTTAAAAAACTGGATGCTCCTATAAGATATTTGTAGTTGCCCTCGTTTGGAGAATTTTGGAAATTTATACTCTTTAAGAGCTATTTAAAATTAAATTTTTGAAATTTGGATACTCTCAGAGGCTTTTTGGTCTTGTCTCCTTCGGGAAATTTTTGACAATTGACTGCCTTTAAAAGTTATTTTAAGACGTGCTCACCAACATAAAAAAAAAAAAATTAGATTCCCTATAATCTCTTTGAAGTGGCCCTTGCCAAGTTTTTAAAAATTTGGATGCCCCTAGAAGCTGTTAAGAGTGTTACTCACCTTATTATTTTTTTTTTCAAAAATTAGATTTCACTAAAAGCTACATGAAGTAGTTTTACAACAAAATTAGATGCCCCTAGAAGCTATTTGGAGTAGTCCATTCCTGGAAAATTTTGAAAAGTGAATGCCTATATAAGTTATTTGAGGTATGCCATACAAGGCCATCTTTAAGCTTCATATTAAAAACTTCGAAAAATTCCGAGTGTGTGGAGGGGTTTGAAAATAGAAACATATTCCACCAAAGATTATGTATTAAATAATATACACTTTTATAGAAACATATTGGGAAAAAAATTAATTTCTCTTTTCACCAAAGAGCATAACAATCAAATCCCCACTTTACACACTTTATTTAGTAATATATTTGACAGTCGCTCAAAACTATTTGTTTTATAAAAATATATTCCTAATTTTTCTAATTTTTATTGGTGAGACAACTTTGCAATGATGTGTTATTTACTATCTCAAATAGTTGCAGAGATGTAATAAAAATTGGAGATATCCGTTTATGTAAAATCCCTCTAAGTCATATTATTTGTAAAGTTAAACAGTGTCTATATAGATTTTTAATTAAAATCGTTAGAGCCGATTTCGAGAAAATAGTAGATTTTCTCTTTTCACTTTTAAGTAAGCAGCCCTTAAATTTAGGGCTAGATATCTAATTTCAGAACCACCTCGGGGGAACCTTGGGAAACCCAAGTTGTACCAAGTTTTAGCCCGATATTTAAAATGGTTTCGGCTCTAGTACGAGATACCAACAGACAGGGGACATCGCGAAGACCAATTTGTCGTGTTCAGGGGGTCGTGAAACGTCATCATCCATCATACTCTCAAAATTGAATTTTTCGACCATCACAATACTTTCTCTACCCGAGGGATCGTGAAAGAGTAAAATGAAACTTTTTGAGCCTTATCAATTATACAGACAGTTAGCATATTTACACTGATGAGGTAGGAAGGCTGAAGGTAGAATTTAAGAGAAAATGTACCCGCGATTGCTCGAGGGAAAAAAATGATATGCCATTTAGAAAAAATAAAAACATCACCTCGGTAAACTAATCCAAGATTGGAGCCCGTACCTCTTTGTCACAGGCAAACTAAACAATTTGTGGGCTGTCCTACCCCCCCTCTATGACCCCGTCAACACATAGATTAGGTAGGTAATATAGGCCGAAACAGGCGTCACAATATGACGTGGTTTTTTGTAGTCCACAGTGAAACTATTTTACTTTATTTAAACAAAATAATAATTATTTTAAAACGACAAAACTGTTATTTTGACACCGATTTCTTGGTTGTCAAACGAACAATGAATAAAACCTCACCTCGAATCATTTTCTGGTTCAGATGTTATATTGTATCCAATATTCTGGTTAATTGGCCGTAAGATGAGAACTATGCTTATTGGACTAAACACAGATAACTTAATAAAGCTATTTCAATTGGTTACTTTCAATTTAATTTTAATTCATACCGTTGCGTTTAACACCATCGTTACTATCAGATAGATCTTTGGTCTGGGCAGGAGTGGGCCCAGGAGGTTGTATTAATATATTTGCCAATATCTCAGAAACTATTGGTTTTATAAAAATATATTTCAAATACAAGTTTTTTATTTTTAATAGTACTAAAATTGTACCATGATACGTTATTTAGTATCTCAAATAATTGCGGAGATATATAGATTTTTTCTTCTGTAAAGAACCCTAAAAGTCATTTTCATGGGAAAATTAAAAAATCTATTTTGTTTATAATCTTAATCAACGCCTAGATACAGTTTTAATCAAACTCGTTATAGCCGATTTTGAAGAAATTGAATTTTTCTCTTTTCACCTTTTAGTAAAATGCTCTTAATCTTAGGGTTCGACAGACACACAGACACACGGCGTTGGAAAAACAACTTTTTAGGGTTCGGTGGTCATGAAACGTCGACATCCATCAACATTTCGGTTTAAATTCTATTTACGGTCACAGTACTTTACATTTAGTGTTTGCAAAGTTAAAAGAAATATATATTTGTGTATAGATTGAAAACTTTTGGTTTTATAAAAATATATTTCAAGTGAAAGATGTTTATTATAAATATATCATCATGTATGGAATGATAAATAATTTCATATCTCAAAGACTTACGGAGACAAAATTAAAAGTCAGAATTTCCGCATCTGACCGGAACCCTTAAAATCCTTTTGACGAAAAATTGAGGGTAGCCGTTTGGTTTGTAATATTGATCAAAGCATAAAAGTAAAATTTAATCAAAATCGTTAAAGCTGATTGTGATAGAATATATTTTTTCTGTTTCCACCCTTAAGGAAACTACTCTTAATTTTAGGGTTGGATATCCATTTACAAAAATTATTCGGGGTAACCCTATGATAACACTAGATACCAAGTT
This sequence comes from Timema bartmani, assembly GCA_902151455.1. Taxonomy (NCBI): domain Eukaryota; kingdom Metazoa; phylum Arthropoda; class Insecta; order Phasmatodea; family Timematidae; genus Timema; species Timema bartmani. The sequence goes on from CABFWB010004011.1 coordinate 46,650, forward strand.
TTAGCCCAATCGGTAAAACAGTTTAGAGTTTAGACTCTAGCCCGAGGTACAGACGGACAGACAGACGGAAATTAAAAAAAAAAATTTGGATTCGGGGGGTCATAAAACGCCGACATTCATAAAAATCTCTAGTTCGATTTTTTTGACGATTACAATACTTTCTCTACCAGTAAGATAGCGAGAAAGTAATAAAAGAGTCTCACAACATAAATAATTAGTTATTAAAGAGGTGAAACTAATCCAATCTACAATATTCTAGCATTTTTTCTCACCGCATTCACCCGTTTAACCTTCTTACCTCGTTCACCCTTTTATAGCCATTTTACTTTTTACCATTTCTACCTTTTTTGCCAATTTTATTATTTTTTCTTATCCGTGCTCTTTTTGAAATATAGGTAATTTTTAAACTTTTTGCAGTTTGATGGTTTTTTGATTAGCTCTACTTTTAAACATTTTCACCCTGTCTACCCTATGGTGATAACATTTTTTCCCGTTTTTCCCTTACTGCTCTCTTCACCCCTTTAACCCTTTCCACCCCGTTTACGCTTTTTACCCCGTAAACCTTTTTTATTTCTTCTACCCCTTTTAGCCCTTATACCTTTTGAATTTTTAATGATTTACTTCTTGCACTTTTTATAATTCTTATGCTCTTTGACCGTCTTACTATATTTGCTCAGTTGTGTACCCTTTTTGCCGTTTTTGACATTAAGGTCTTTTTAGGACATTTTTGTAATATTTTACATTTGGTCTTATTGCCCTTTTTGATCAGATTTACTTGTACCATTTTTAGCCTTTTTGCTCTTTTTACCCCATTTTACATTATGTACCTGGCTGAGCCTCAGGACGTGGGGTATGAAGGGTGTAGGGTAAAAAAGGGAAAAGTTTAAGGGGTAAAAAGTTAAAGGGTTTAAATGGTAAAGGGTGTAAAGGCTAAAGGGCAAAAGGGTAAAAATGTTTACAGGTAAATAGCTTATTAATACAAAAAGGTATTTATTAAAAATAAATCACAACTTTGAACACATTAATATTATCATGTTGACATGAGAAGAAGAGTTGGTTTTGGTTACCAAACTCTCCTTGGTTACTCTCCATGACAACCAAACTCTCCTTGGTTACTCTCCATGACAACCAAACTCTCCTTGGTTACTCTCCATGACAACCAAACTCTCCTTGGTTACTCTCCATGACAACCAAACTCTCCTTGTTTACTCTCCATGACAACCAAACTCTCCTTGGTTACTCTCCATGACAACCAAACTCTCCTTGTTTACTCTCCATGACAACCAAACTCTCCTTGTTTACTCTCCATGACAACCAAACTCTCCTTGTTTACTCTCCATGACAACCAAACTCTCCTTGTTTACTCTCCATGACAACCAAACTCTCCTTGTTTACTCTCCATGACAACCAAACTCTCCTTGTTTACTCTCCATGACAACCAAACTCTCCTTGTTTACTCTCCATGACAACCAAACTCTCCTTGTTTACTCTCCATGACAACCAAACTCTCCTTGTTTACTCTCCATGACAACCAAACTCTCCTTGTTTACTCTCCATGACAACCAAACTCTCCTTGTTTACTCTCCATGACAACCAAACTCTCCTTGTTTACTCTCCATGACAACCAAACTCTCCTTGTTTACTCTCCATGACAACCAAACTCTCCTTGTTTACTCTCCATGACAACCAAACTCTCCTTGTTTACTCTCCATGACAACCAAACTCTCCTTGTTTACTCTCCATGACAACCAAACTCTCCTTGTTTACTCTCCATGACAACCAAACTCTCCTTGTTTACTCTCCATGACAACCAAACTCTCCTTGTTTACTCTCCATGACAACCAAACTCTCCTTGTTTACTCTCCATGACAACCAAACTCTCCTTGTTTACTCTCCATGACAACCAAACTTTCATGGCCACCAAATTACATTGCAAGTTGTATGAAATGTTGTATGTAGTAAAGCTTTCTCGTGGCGTTAACATTTCTTCAATTTTTCTGGTTTTAATAATTTAGAAAAATTCTAATGAAAATGTCAACATTCTGTATTCGCGTTGCACATGTTCGTGTACGGGGGCTACTAATGTTTAATTTTCATACCTCTGCGTGTGGTAGATATCGCGAAATGATCATGATAGACAGATGACAGACAGACAGACAGACTCTTTATTTTATTAAAATATAATATAGATATTTAAAATGAAAGATGTTCATTTTTAATAGTGCTATAACTTTACGTTATTTGGTATCTGAAATAGTTGCGGGGATATGATCAAAATAGAAAAGTTTTGATCATGTAAAGTACCCTCAAAGTCATTTTTATGGAAAAATGAGGGTTAACATTTTGTTTTTAATGTCAAACACTACCTAGATACAAATTGTAATTAAAATCGTTAGAGCAGATTTCGAGAAAATATATATTTTTTCTCTTCTTGCACTTCAGCATACTACCCTTAATTTCATGGTAGATAGTATACAATTCTAAAAACTCCTCGGGGGGACCTTATGAAAACCCTAGATTCCAAATTTTAGCCCTATCGGTAAAATGGTTTCGGCTCTAGGCCGAGATACAGACATATAGTAAGATGAAATCGAGAAAACAATTTTTTAGGTTTCAGGGGGTCAAAATCTTGAGCCTAATTTTTTTAACGATCACAATACTTCTTTCTCCGATGAGTCGGAGGAAAGTAAAACAAAAAAGAGAAGAGTATTTACTTCTTAGTAAAAAATGTTTGTCTTCGCAATATCATTTATTACAAAAGGGGCAAGAGGCCATCATTTTCTGGAGCTGTGACCGATCAGTCAAAGAAACTTGACTGCCACTGTCGAGGAGGTAGCGTTTCATATCCCGGACATGTGGATTGAGTCTCGTTTTCCACGTAAGATTTCCCTATATTTAAGCGCTAACCTTGGTTTAGTGACTCTAACTTACAAAATTAGGATCTCTTGCTCTTAAAACGTTGACTTTTTTTTTTTTTAAAAAAAAGCTAATTTTGCCTAAAACAAACTTTATGATAACATGAAAGCTAAACGTCAGGCTCACCTAATATGGTTTTCCGATGACTATAAGACCAGAGTTTGAGTACCGACTGGGCTTACTGTGTTTGGTTTGTATAAATGGTTTTCTCGAAAATTATGGTACATTTATTTTAAACTCTACCTTCCTAATTTCTACCCCACTAATAATGTTAAAGTGCATATGACATAATTATCCAGGACGGGTCATACGACAAAGGGGAATTTAAAAAATAGATTTATGTATAGGCCTCAGCTACATCATAGACTGTTACAAAACCTTTTTTCTTACGACATAAGATCATTACTCTTGGTCAGTTCCTTGACAAATATTTTATTTTTAAAAAAATGCCAGAAAGTATTTACTATAAAGTGTTCATCAGCCTTCATCCCCACACCTTCTTTCCATCAACTTCAAAGTTGACAACTTTGTGTCTCCTTTAGCTACTAGTAGCTCTTCTATTTTTAACGGTCTTGTTTGTAAAGTTTGTCATTTGGGTGTCACGGTAGGGGCTCTTTAGGGCTTCCTTGCAAAATTGATGGTGGTGTGGAAAGTGACTGTCCTGAAGGGGATTAAAGGACCTTATCTTTTAGGGTCATGACGAGGTGTATCGATCTGAAATGTTAAGTTAAGAGAGAAAGAGTTTGTAGAATCGTTACGTGTCGTCAGAATTGCTTTAAAAGGTTAAGATTATATCTTTATTAACTTACTCTTAGGTTTTTTTTTCCAGGGTATAACAAAAGTCTAGGGTTATTAGAAGAGGCGTAACTAGGAAGTAATGGGGCCATGACAAAACTTTCATGCTGCCTTCCTACCCCACCTCCCCGCAATCTCACAGTAAAAGAAAGCCACACCAATCCCCCAAAAAATTATGTGTAGTTATAGATTATAATAAATGACTGCCATTTATTATTGGAGTTCTTTTATAAATTACGTAATACAAGTCTACATTGTACAAAATATCTGTCTGATAAAATTGCTACTTAAAAGGGGAAACTAATTACCATAATGTAAAAAAAAAAAAAAAACGATTTGAATTGAATAAGACTATATTACTAAATATTATAATCACAGCTATAATCAATATCAACACTTATGGAGACTAAACAAATGACATTTAAATTAATTTTGGGCTGGTGGGTGTACGTGGTGAGCCCCATTTTTTTTGCGGGCCTGCGGGATGTTGCCACCTACGCCACACTATAGTTACGTCACAGGTGGTGGGTTGGCTCAACGTACATGCTCAGCTCTGACTCAAGAGGGTAGGATTCAGTTCAGTTCCCGGCTGGATGCACCAGAGATAATTTCTCCCAGTGTATCACTCTGTGTACCACGTCTTACTACCCGTCCGGGCTATCTACATATTTGCACGAATTGGATATTCACACAGAATAACTAATTCAGAGTAAAATGTGCCCGCACTTGTTTTAAGGGAGAGGGGGAAACTATTTGGGACGTAAACGACTCAGTACCCACTGCTGGGGCTCAAACCACTCTGGTAAACCACACTAGACGAGAATGACACCTTTGTCCGCGTGCCCACCAATGTGGGATACAAGGGTTAGTTAGACGTGTTTGGTGTTTAGGAAGGTTGTCTAACGTAAGTTTACCAACATTAGCGTGGAGAGAGAATAGGAAAACCATAACGTTAAATCACAAGTGTAAAACCATCCCTAGTACATTAGATTGAGACAGGAACTTTGACCTTCACGTCACTGATAATCTCATCTATTTCGAGTTTGACACCTTAAAACGTGTGACCATCTTTGCAGGTGACAGGGTGTTGTGTTTGTCAAGCGGATATTCCAGACGGATCTTGAGAATCGGTGCATTGGGTGAGGTGGGGGCATTGTTATGACTCATACATACGAGAGATGTTTTCATAAATAATTGAGTACTGAATTCAGTACAAATCGACCACTAACGTGTGAACTACCAACTATTATAATTACTCCTAGTATTACCAAAACAAGTAGCTATCATGGATACTTGTGACAGTAAAATGAATTACACTGATTTTGAAAAAGCTCAATGGAAAAATTGAAAAAACTTTTTTTTTTTAGATATCTCCAAAACTCCATAACTTCAGCCCACAGTCGAGCCATACTGACCGAGCGACCACCGTCTGTTGTTCAATATAATGCCAACATCTGCGGATAGATGGTTTCATGTGGTCAGCATAACGAACTCTCCGACAGTTAATCTCAGATTTTTAGATCGGAGCCGCTATTTTTTCTTTCAAGGAAATCTGTAAGCACCTGGGATTGAACCCGGGACCTCTGAAACTGTAGCCAGTAGTTCTGACCATCATACCACAGAGGCGGTCATAGATACATCTATAGTTCAAAGAATACACCGCTTTGTTTTAAAATATACATTAACATTTTAATTTATTCGTACACAAACCATTAAAAAGGGTATGGCGAAGAAGTGTGGTGGGAGGGGGG
>CABFWB010004011.1:52330-66980 GCA_902151455.1 Timema bartmani
GGGGGGGGAGGAGGGTAAGGGATGAAGATTTTTTACTTTCTTATAGATAGAGAGTATTGTACTTGCGAAAATGTTAGACCTCTAGATTATGATACATTTTGATGTTTTAGGTTATTACAAACTAAAAAAATTTGGCCTATAGATGAAACGGTTCAGTGAATTATATTCAAATTTGATATTTCGATGTTATATGCTATTATCTCAGAGTTAAATCGTAATTCTAATCCTAAATCTAAAATTAAGGGTATCTTACTAATAACTAATTTTTTGAAAACTCGAAATTTTTAGAAAATGGCTCTAAGGTAACGAGTTGGTTTAAAATGTATATAGACCTGCCGAAGGGAAGTGCTTTACATGATAACTAAAACTGTATGAACTCCTTGCTTTTTTTTTAGAGAGAAACACATTTGTGGTTGGTTTACTGATGATTTATGCGAGAAAATTTGAGGGTGATGAAAAATGACATTGAGTTTGTTAAAACTGAATATCATGGTAATGTTTTATGCAGTAATACTCTAGGATTTTATCGGGGATAAATTAATTTAATGACAGTTTACTGTATAGGAATGTATTATAATTTAGTTCCAAACGACTGAAAATATTTACCATTCATCTACCTTCCATCGTTCCACTATGGTTTGTGGCTATAAGTTAAAGGAGAGTGTCATAGTATAGTTTGTCAAGGTAAGACTGCTACTTTTCAGGGCGAATGAAAAGTATATTGTGCCGTATAATTTATTTTTCTCTACGCTAAAATTCAAACCTGGGTTCGTGCTAGCCCCCCTAGGTCCCGACTGCAACGTTTTCCCAGCATTCTTTCGCCCACTTGTATAATAATCTCGTCTAGACGGTCTTGGCTCATCGCGTGACACGTGGCCGATGTCCTATTTCCAATTATATAGGCCTACGTTTGAAGTTACAGCATTTCTTGTAATATGACCGCACCATGTAATGTACCCTATCCGATTCTTGGTAGATATGGGGGAGAACATAAACAGTTACCCGCTTCGGTGACCGCACGGTCTAAGGCGCTACTCTAGCAATAGACTGGTTGCCGATGATGGGAGGATTGGGGTTCGATCCTAGTTGGGAGCCCTGAGGATGGTTTTTCATATATGCTTTTACACTTTCCCTCCACGCAAATTAGGGTGCACTTTCTCTAAATCAATCTTCCTCATCCCTAAAATATTTGAGTAATTAGTACATAGGCGTATAAACCCTAGCGACGAAGACGGGGTGCAAAGGCAAACAGTCAATTACCAAAGAGTAGCCGACAATACCCGCACCGGCGGACAACGAGGCTCTTTTTTCTTAACAACTCTATAGTTTTGAGCTTTAGTCATATACAAAAATGTATGAAAAGGTGATATTAGCTCGTTTCAACGTCGACTTTTTTTTAGCATATTTGCGTGGCTATGAAACTAGCCTTGATGAAAAAGGGCTATAGATTTAGCCATCCTCTAACAATTTTTTGATAGGTGCACAGTAAAAAATTTAATGTATTTAAGAACTAGCAGTGATCTTTCCCATTTATCTTGCGACTTTAAGTTTCGTAGTTTTATTCCCCCTCTTTATTATTAACAGTGAGTATAAGCTTAGACAGACAGAATAGAGAAGTAGTTCCAGAAAACGACACCTTAGTATTTTAAGCCGTGTGGTCTGGTAGCGAATGATACAGTCCCGCTGACTGAGGTGGCTGTCTAACTATATCTAAGTACTATCACACTTTGACGGCAATTTACAAAATATATCAAAACATACGAAACTGAGTAGCTCACTCTGTGAAGCCTCTTGTTTATTAACTGATAAATAGGGTCCGGATTTTGATAACATAAAGATTGAAAAAAACACCTCTAAGATGACACTAACAATTCTAAAAAAATAAATTAGAAAATGTTTTCATACAGACTTGTGAATGAATGCGCAATAATAAATCAAACACGCACTTTACGAAAGGAAAATAAGAATTATATATTTATGCAATTAAAATTATTTAAGGTAGGGATGTAGGGAACGCGTTTTTGCAGTTTTTAAAGCAAAACTTGTTTTGGCCAAAATAAATAAAATATTGCTCCAGTAAATACACGTGTAATTTCGTTCACACGGTTATATAAACGGTTCTAGAATTTCTATCATGAGTAAAGTGGCATTAGATGAAAAACATTTTAAATGAAGAGAAAAAATTATCATTAAATTCCAGGACACCCTTCACAGATATTCAACCACTGTTGAGGTCATTATGGGAAGAAAATTAAACTCTTATGTTTGCACTGAAGCAAGATTTGATTTATATCGACCAAAAGAATGTTTTGATAGAAAAATTGCAAGAACACTGACTGAACTTTTCTCGCGTTCCCTATAACCCCACCATGTAATATTTTGCAGTTTTCTAAACATAAACGTTGATTTTCAAATGCCTGCTTCAAAAATAATAGCTACCCCCTCCCAACTTGGTTACAGTGTCTCACCAAGAATGTACAGTTTCCAATAATGCATGCAACGCGTGTACATTTCGATAACTATTTGGGGAAAATCTAATGTTTGAGTATTCATGTATTTACACAACATCGTTAGTATTTAAAACAAACTTATTCTATATACATTTCTAAAATGACTAAAATATTACGCAAAACAAAATATATTATCTAAAAATTCATAATGACAAAAAACGAGCTTTAAAACCTTTTCTTAAGCCAGGGGATCATGAACAAAATTTATATACGCATGAACATGGTCTGTAACATGCAAAAAAAATTTGAGCCCTGCTGATAGGTCATCCCCTCTTTGTCTACTGAGTATCCCAAGTACCGAGATGACGCGTTAGTCCATCCGGTCACCGATGCGGATAATAAAATAATTAAATAAGATATCTAATCTTACTAAAACTCGCTCAATGCATTAATCCTTTGTGCAATATTATTTTTCCCCTTGGAGCATAACCTAAATGGGTCGTTCTTCAAGAAGCCCCTTTTTCTTTTCGGGCCTGGTAAATATTTATTTTCGTTCCGGTTCCTCTGTGCAACACACACCAACTGTTTCAAATAAATGTATCAGGAGAATAGAACGAACTCAGACACAAATAGGCCCCTATTGTAAAGTCTGTTCAGCGTAGGAAGTGTTTTCTGAAAGGTCTTTTTCCCTACCAGAAATCTATTATATAGTAGGATATTTGTATGAAAAAAGACCTTTCAGAGAGTAATTCCTACCGTAAATGGAGTATAACTGGTATTTCAGGCACATCCGCTGCGGTGGTTGCATGGTCTAACTTTAAGGTGTCCCTCTTGCACTGATAACGGGGAGATTGTGGTTTGAGTACCAGTCGGGTATAATTAGGATGTTTTATTTTCTAAATTGTTTTCCACTCTCCCTCCACGCAAATGCAGGTACACTTCCTCTAAGCTTAATGTTCCTCATCCTTAACATATTAGAGTAATTAGTACATTATATTTTAGCATAAACGGGCAGTAAGACGCAGTATTAAAATTAATAATTAAAAAAAAGTATGCGTCCAACCTGAATGGGTACTAAGGCGCGGGGAAAAAAATGAATTCAGGCAGCAGCTGGCATTGAACCTATACCCATTACCGACTGAACTAAGAAATCTAAATAACTTAAATTCTGAAAATTGAAAAATGACACCTGGACACGGGAATCGAACCCGGGACCTCTGGCTTAGTACGCCAATGCCGGGTTCGATTCCCGTGTCCAGGTGTCATTTTTCAATTTTCAGAATATGATATCTAGTGGAGTAATCCCCACTAATAAGCATAAATAATAGCTCTGGCTATTAATTCTTAAGTAACTTAAAGTCAAGTTCAAGTCAGCATCGATGGACTAGATAGCAGGCTCCTCTATGGAGTCTGGTCTGCCGGTGACAGGTAGGTCGAGGTTAGAGTGTCTGCCGGGGACAGGTAGGTCGAGGTTAGAGTGTCTGCCGGTGACAGGTAGGTCGAGGTTAGAGTGTCTGCCGGGGACAGGTAGGTCGAGGTTAGAGTGTCTGCTGGGTTCACTGATGACGTCATTCCCTTAATGTTTGGCCCACTTTACTTTCAGGCAAATACGGGTACATTTACTCTAAATTATAACTCCACATTAATACCCCGTTAAAATGCTTCTAGCCCTAACGGGTAGTAAGATGTGGCAAAATAAACTATTATCAACCCACCTAGCTAGTGCTCGAACCCGGCAGGCCTAGCTGATCATATTTGGGCACCCTAGCACCTATTCTAGCCGGCGAAACATTGACAAAGTCACTCCCGGGAATCAAGGCTTGCACATTTCTCGATTAGAAAGGTCCGACAATATTGAAAGTTGATCTCAAGGGTGTTGTCTTTAGTTATCTACAAGTTGATGAAACAAGGAGTTCACTACTTTCGATAGAAATACCTACGCACTTTTTATAAACAAGAACTACATTTTAAATAACGCGTAGCATTGTACTTCGATGATATTTTATTTGGTCCTGGAATAAAATTTGTTCTGATAAATTATTATTATTATTAGCACCGCGTCTTACTACCCGTTCAGGTTGTACGCACTTACGCTAATGTGTAATGGTAGGGTGATTGTGAGATGAAATGGAGGACCTACAGTTTAACGTGGAATCCGAACCACGGTGGAGGCCTGGCATTCCTCACATTCCCAAGTTGTGATTAATACACGTCTTGTCAGAGGTGAAGGAAGGGTTTGGCAATCAGATAAATCTGTGCTGGGACCGAGGATTGAACCCCGCACCCCCAAGCACAGAAGTCTGACACTTCACCCTAGACCACCAGGTCACCGTTTCTGATAAATTTATTTAAGTTATTTCATTCTATCATCTATTATTTACGATCACTTTACAATTAATTAAAAAAGTTAATAACAAATGTTAAACAGTTTTGTTAAAGATACATTTTTTTTTACCCGCTATCTGGCTATCTACACTTTTGGGGTAGGCTTAGAAAAGTAGAATTAAAGGAAATGTATTCAAATTTGGGGGAAGGGAGTTGAAGAACAATTATAGTAAAAAGCTCTCAGTACACCCAGTTGGGACTCAAACCTTGATCTTCCCGTTACTCACAAACTGGACTAGATGAGCTTGACGTTCAATCCACGTGGACACCAATGCTAATTTGAAATATTTCCAGCGGCCTGGTTTCTTCTAAACCTCTAATAATATTGTGTTTATCATCATGGAGATGGGGAGATAGTAACTTTCTGATTTGAGTGACAAGTTGGGATTTTTAATATCGGGAAGGTGTGCTTTTTTTCCCCCTATATGTTTTCCCACTCTTCTTTCACGTAAATGCGGGAACATTTCCTCAAAGTGTACCTTCGTAATCCTTACACCCTTAGCACAAATAAGCGTACAACCTGAACGTATATAGTAAGACGTAGATCATGTAAACAATATATTTGTGTACTTAAGCCTCAGAAATGACCCAACATATCTTAGCTAAGATTCACAAGTTGAGTAAGTTGTGTTTTAAGGTACTGCCCCGCATCATTGGTCGTAAGGTTAACGCGTCACACTCGCACTAGATTGGATGGATAGCTGGTGGCGGGGAGGTCGGGACTTGAATCATGGTTATATCTTGTGTGATGAAATAGATTTTTATTCAATATTAATTCAAATCAAAAGTTCCCACCTTTAATATATTTCAAATTAATGTATAATTTCAGAATATGAAACTCAATTCATCCACATGTGTTAGGAAATCTTCTCACACACCTTGGGTGATCATTTATTTATTTTTTATGTTGTTTACAACAACCCTGTGTCGTCAGCTTATATTTTCTTTTGTTTTAACATCCCCACACCCCTATTGCAAATACTTGTGAAATATAACCATTTCGAAAACACTCTCTTTCTCGAAATACATACCCAAAAAGAAGGCTCCTTTCTTTTCACAGCCTTACTGCAGAACGGTCCACAAAAGTTTAATCTTTAATTATTTTTTTTGTCTACAACCTTACTGAGAAATGGTCCGCGCTAAATAAATTCCAATTTTTAAATTCAGTCCGCGACACGTTAAGCTGCCGTATCGTATGTGCAAACATAATTATTCGGGATTCATTAATAAAAACAAGTCTCTACAAAATAACAAATGTTTCACATATAAGTAGCATTAAACCAGACTCAAACCCAGGACTCCATATAAGGATAGAAAGTATCCTTACTATTTGTTTTCGAAAACCTGAGGCTTCACGAGAAAATAATCGACTACCCTACAATTTGACTCCACAACGAGGGGCTTGCATCAAAACACTCCCCATTAGAGCGAAATAACTCTACAATTTCCTAAAGATGTTTTTTACTAAATTATTTATCACTTTTCTTACACGTAAATGTGGACACATTTATTATTAATCCTATCTTCCTCATCCATATCCCATTAGTGTAAATATTTGGATAAACTGAACGGGTAGAAAAAACGCGATGCACAACAACAACAAAAAGTATCTTTATTGCAACCGGTTGGGATCAGAGTCAAGTGTGCTAACAACTCTGCTAATTTTTGAGTTATTTCTGTTAGTTTGATTACTATGGACGTGGAAGGTAGTTACTTTAAGATGGGGGTGTAGGGATCGCGAGAAAAGGTAAACGTTTTTGCAGTTTTTATATAAAAACTTTTTTTTTACAAAATATATCAAATATGTATCCAGTAGAAACCTTGAGTTTAATTATTGTCTTCACAAGGTGACCTCAACAGTTCTTGAATATCTGTCGAGGTTGTCCTGGTATTTAATGACAATTTTTTTCTCTTCATTTATAAAACTTTGTCATCTAATTCCACTATGTTCATGATAGGTAATCTAGAACCGTTGATATCACCATGTGAAGAAAATTAAACTTTGTACTGAAGCAATATTTTATGTATTCTGACCAAAATTCTTTTGATATAAAAACTGCTAAAACACTTGCCGTTTCTCGTGTCTCCTACATCCCCACCTTAATTGGTTAAGTGTGAGACAAGGCAAACTGGCCTTAACTTCGCCAAAATGTTTCAAAATAAAGACAATAAATAAATAAACTCTGCGTTACCGGGAGCCCGACCCAGTTTTTAATGAATTAAAAAATTATTAAACTGTAAAATTTCTGCTAAGAGTTGCACACTTTCGTGCACTGGGGATACTAATTTTAAAATTTCAGCCCTCTACGTGCGGTAGATATTCGCGCAACTCTCATGACAAACAAACTCTTAGTTTTATTAATTTAATTAGAAGATAGAGCGTAAATAAAAACTTATCCACCATAAATTATGCAAGTGTTGTACCCCTTATTGTGGTTGTTAGGTTGGTGGGTTTGGAAGTGGATGGAGAAAAAATATCAAGGGGTTGGTTTTCTAAATCACGTATTTCATTTTGAGATAGCAAAAGCGATAAAGTACGCCAAAGATGTGCTCTTATTGCTTTTTTTAAAGTCGTTGGGAGGGATGGGGGAGGAAGTTCAAGGCATAAAGTTTCCCGTAAGGGTTGAATTTAGCATGAAGCTTCTGCATACAGAAGAATGTCTCTCTGAGTGTTGGACAAGATGGGGAGGAATTTTACGAGACAGGGTAGTTTCTTAGCTCGCACTCGAAAATATATAAAGGTGTCGTAACTGTAAAATAAATACCTCAGAGGGTGCTCTCCGGCAGATGAGCTCTATTTGACTAACAATTAATTTGAAACGTATTTTAAAAACTGACAAGGCACGTTTTTTTAAGTATAGTTTCATACTTTTTTTTATATAATCTATTGTAAAATAACACCCCAGACTTTAAAATAAAGAAGATAATACTTGGACCAAATATTTTCTTAGTAATCTCAATTCTCTGTATTTTATCTAAAATGCACGACTTAGTTTACATTTTCATTGTTCATTATTTCCTTATAAATAAAAATATTTATTCAAGACATATTGAAAATACCACGTTGGCGCTGAAGCGACATATTAATGGTACCGTTACTAGTTTTTTTTTTACTTCATGCTCCGCGTCATACAACCCATCTGGTCTACCCGCTTATTTACATTAATGGGTTAGAGTTGGATTAGGTAGAATTTGGATTAAATATAGGCCTACTCGTATACGCGTAGAGGTACAGTGGGAAACCATCTAAAAAAATATTACCCTCAGTATACCCTGGCTAGGATTCGAGCCCCCACTCCTATTCCTCGTTACTGGCAAACTAGACAATATGAGTTTGACGCCTTGGTCCACGTGTTCTCTGGTGCGATATTTTGTTATTGTTTTTGTCCGACTTCTAGCTCGGTCAATAGCGCCGCATCTGTCTACTACTACTAGATCCTGGATTAGATCTTGACGTGACAAAAATATATCATTAATGGAATTATAGCTTCATATTTAACAATGATGTAGTGAGGGAATGATTGCTGTCTCGACTTTTCTACAGATACTTTAGTTTGTAAGTCATGTGCTGATTAATAATTATTTTCGGGAAGTTCATGTTAAATACGCCTAATCAAAAAAACTTTATGTTCAACCAATTGTATGGTTATGACAATTATATAAGGTTAATCACCAGGGATCTCTAATGATCAAAACTCAAATTAATTAATATTCCCTTTTTCTCAATCTGGGCTATTGCAAAAAGGATAGGAACCTCACATAAACTAAGCAGGAATAGTGACAATATAAAGCCATAGGCGAGTTTATTTAAAAACATAATAGCAGATGAATACATATATATGTGTAACATGATAATCTGATCATAATCTGAGCGTATTCTTCCTAGCTCTCAGAACGAAACAAAAGATACTCATAATCTATTATGAATATAAAGAAATATTTGGGAATTAGCTCAGGCGTCGCCACTAAACAATATAACATGATAAGTAAACATAGTTTAAGGATAAGCTCACCAAAACATACATACCCTACAGTTAAGACCCTACATAATATGATTTATAAACATGTTGAAAAGTGAGCTAAAATCAACTTCCAGTTACAAAAATAAATCTACCTAAATCTAACAAAACATTTTTACGTGTTACGCACTCTACATTTATAATTGTAGCATTCATAAACTAGCCTGCTATCATAAGTTTTGACATATCCTTTTGGCAGCCCTGATGATCCAATGATCTTATCCTAGAGCTAAAAGCTAACTAAGCGCCTTAATTCCTTACCAAAATACATAGCTTCAAATTTAAGAAATAATGACAAGTCGAGAAAACATATTACTAGCCTAAACAATCAAAGATNATTACATAATGAAATTTGAATAAGCGCTAGACTCTATCGCAGATCAAAAAAATATAGCTAAACAAGTCTCCATCGTATCGTCCACTTACATTGTAGAGTCTTAGGCGCTCTAATGGCTAATGGCATCAAAGAGTACATATTCTTGGCGAGCACACGCTTATATTCATTTAGATTCAGTGGGGGAAAAAGGGGTTGGTATGAATAGCCAAACAATGATGTCATTAATGTCCAATCAGCACTTAGATGACTTCATTGGCGTCCGCGCATAACACCATGAAGTCTTGGTATGAAAGGGGGGGTGACGAGAAGACAACTATTGAGACCCAATTATGTTCATCAGATCGCGCACGCGCTTTACACAGTGCCATTCTTCTGGATGGTGAAACAATTGGTTGTAGCGTCGGATCGACAGATAGAGTTTTTGTTGTGAGTGTGAACCATGTTGACCGTTGGCGCCCGTCTTCAGGCTCGTTACTTGGCTCCGGTGAGGCAGTAAAACAGGGTGAGTAGGCATGACAAGCTAAGTGGCGGTGGTGTAGTTTGTAGCCACGGTACAATGTTAAGGACATGTTTCAGTAAAAATACCTAAATCTCACACTAGGTTTAGTTAAAAAATTTACTCTTGCAGTATACTAAACTGCCGATGACGGGGAGATCGAGGTTCGAATCTCGATCGGGTGTACTGAAGGTGGTTTTTCTATAATGTTTTTCCACTTTATGTCTCACCTCTCTCTCTCATTCCCTTCACGCAAATTCTGGTACACTTCTTATAAATATAACCTCCTTAATCCCTAAAATAACTTGCGTAATTAGTACGTAAGTGTATAGAGCAAACGGGTAGTAAGATGTGGTACAAAAAAAAAATATTTAAAACATAATTTTAGACAAGTTTATAAAATTACACTCTTATCATACATACTCTTTAATAAAACATAATACTGTATATAAAAAGTGTTTCTGAAAAACTAGATTTTGCATATCCATTTGCAATTGACGTTAGTAGTAGATGAATTATGGCTGCTATTATGTCGGGGATCTCATTGTCATAAGAAAGCGGTTGATGTTTTAAAAAACACCACACTTCTGAACTGTCGTTGTTCTTTAATACAAACACTGGGACTTGGACAAGCAAAAACATTTATTTGGGCGATTTTTTGTCTGAGGAAAACAACCATTTTTCATTAGTCTTAATAGTTTTAAGTTGAAAGTTGTCCTTTTCATATAGGCAACACTCATATAAACACTTATAAGAAGGAAATTTTTTTATCGAAATAAAATGATATTTTAAAATAAATAATGAGATTGGTACACTTGTACTGAGATTGCTCTTGGAGTGTCTTTATTTTACTGTCATTTATCTTTTATTGTCAAGTATAAATATGACTCACAATCAAGTGTATTTTTACCCCACTACCCTTTTAAACCTCCCCTACCTCCATATACACTAGTTTGAATTACCTTAAATAGAGCTCATGGATTGTTTCTACAAACATCCCACCAAATATCTATATACTTTTTTATACACTCTGTACTTTCTATGCAGTTTGTCCTGGTTAAGAGGCCTGTACATGACGATTGATTAAAGCCGTCTGAAATACTTATCTCTGCATATGCGTGAGTATTTAAACTAGAAACAAAACTAGGTGTTTATCTATTAAATCATCTGTAGATAGAAGTGGTTGTTAAGTTGTATTCATGTGTGGATACCGTATAGATAGATAGATAGATAGATAGATAGATAGATAGATAGATAGATACACTGATTTGTGAGGAATAAAACGACTGGATTTCTTTAAATAAAAAGTTATCTCTGGGTATAAAAAGACGGCAAATAAAATATCTTATTTTGGGGTTGAAATGTTAACTAATCAAATTTTATTTTAGGTGGTATAGTGCAACAATAGAAATATTACGGATACATTTTTAAATACCTAATTGATCAAATATAGAAAGTTAAAAAAATGCATGTAGCTTTCTTAGGAAGAATTTTTTCTTCTTCTGTATTTAGTCACAATTATGGCCGTTACAATAGACAGTTCAAATACATATTTTACCAATGTTCTTTGTTTTAGGAAAATAGACCTTCTAGGCTGAAGGACTCGCATTTGAATCCCCAAAATTGACCATAATTTGCATTAAAAGCTCAAGTAATTAATCTTGTCGCGATACGTTCTCGCGAACCGCTTGATGATATTGGTAATAAAAATATTGTTTATATTAACACATTTTATAACTTTTATTTTCACAAATTAACATGATACATTCAATAAATTGTCCCAATGGCATCCGCGATTCTTCATCGCGCTCGTTCTCTTAGAACACGTAGTTAACAAGTCCAGAAAAAATTAATACCCCCCACCAGTTTCCTGGCTATAACATCAATTTTGATACCGAGAGTTGCTGAACTCTTGCGAGCACAAGCAAAACTACTTTTTTTAAAGAAATCAAAATAAATACAGTTTACAAATGAAATATGTTGCTCTCTTTCTCGCACTCCCACTGCGAGGTTTTTTTCTTTAATAATTACTAGGGCTAGAAGCAAGCAAACTGAATGTTCCTAACCCATAGTCTTTGCACGTGTACGGAAGTTTAGCAACAACAGTACAGTGCGACTAATAAGTTTGACACAAACTGAATTTAATTGCTCCAAAAATCTATGCAACAAAGCAAGATCATTACAATCTCTCGAATTGATTTAATTTTGTTTTATTTTGCGCATGTATTTTGAATACAAAATTGCTACAATATACTTTCCATATGTTTCAATAGCCATTTTAATGTTTTGAGTAAAAGTTCGTAAAAACGCGTCTCGCGAAATTTCGGTGTATCTACGTGTAGGAAACGAATTGAAGCACTCTTCCTCATACCTGTCAGGCACATATTAACATTATTATTAAGGTTTTGCAAAGTTCACCTTTTTAATTCGAAGTGAATATGAATAGAATATATGAAAAAATCTCTAAGCTGAATATTTGTTGATGGTTATTTTATACTGTGAAAATATGATTGGGTGATTATTTATATTAATTTACCCACTAATTATTTTAAAAAAAATTGCACAATTGTTTGTAATAATTCTTTCTAAGCTGATAACTCAGGCTATTATAACGCGAAATTCAACTACTTCATTTTTTTCTTATAAATATTAATTAGTAGGCCTAACGTACATAACAGCTAAAAATGGTTATAATTGAACGTAGATGAGTCATTATTCTTACCAGTAACGCGAAGTTGAAATTTTCGAAGCCTCGCACCCCACTAGTTATTAACCTGACATTAAACAAGTAACAATTAAAGGTAAAGCTAAGTCATTACGAGCTGTAGACTCCTGAGGTCAACATTAAATGTTGGTAGTCTGCCGTTTAGTAATAGGCTTGTTGAATTAAGTTATAGTGATACCGGTTTTTGATGATGATGATGAACCGTGCACTTGGTATAACACGGCTATGACGATCTGATTATATGTATTTCTTTCTGTAGGATTACTTTTTGGTTATTTATTGAAATTAGTAGAAAATTAATATTGTACACGATTTCTTTTATTAATCTCACTTTCAGTGTTGTAAGATTAACATTTAAATGATACAGTTTTTATTCGTATTTGAACTGACGCGGGGAGCCTGAGCAGACTGAGATTTTTTTATATTACTATAATTCTGTCGATATCACTATTTTTCTGTGTGATATTACAATGTTCTGTGTGATATTACAATGTTCTGTGTGATATTACAATGTTCTGTGTGATATTACTATGTTTATGTCAATTACTATAAGCACAAGCTGCATATATATTACCTACTCCTTGCTTCTTGAACCCCTTGTCACCAATGTTAAAACTAACTAATAGGAAAACTTCTGGCAACCTGATGTTGTGGGGGCTAGCTTCCTATTGGGTAAAGGCAGCCAGCTCATCACATGATTTTCAAATAGAATGGAGTTTTTTTAACAAAGACAGTTTTAAAACGTATTATATTGAAATTACTTCTGAAAACGCCTGATCATTCATGGATGAAATATTTAAAGGAAAATTTACATACCTTTCTTCAAAGAAAAATACACTTCACCCGTGACTTTTTAAATAAATGAGAGGGGTACAAAACGGTACTATTACAAAGTATTCAAATTAAATAGTATATTTCATTTTGTTTTCAATTAGTGAGCATATTGAGCGTAATAATTAAATATTTTTTAGGTTAAATTTTGCGATGATTTGTAATAAAAAAAATCCCGTAAGAAAATTTTGGTTTGTGTGATTTAATATGTGGTTTCTCCCTATGTACCAAATATATGCAATATTTATATACAGTTCCATTCTTCGTGCTGACCTTTGATCATGCGAGGCCAAAACCATAATTCTGCCATTGGAAACACTTTTTTTTATCCCTGACCAGCTGTAACTTATGAAATACTGCGCAGCTACGACAGTTATATACGTTATAGCTGTACACCTTCTTAAATATATGATATAAATACAAAATTAGCCTGATTCAAACAGAACGGAGCCCTTTGACACATATATAAAGTACTCAAATAATTTGCATATGCTAATAAAATACGTAGAGTCATGTAATCTCCATTTGATGAATAGTTTCAATACTTTTGAAATAACACTACCAATTAATTAAAATATGGTTAATGTTGACAGCAAAACATTTGTTTGAAATGACTATAAAAGTTCCTGCTATAGTTGTGTTCCTAATTTAATGCTCACTCTTTTGTCAAACCGTATTTTTTTCAAAGGACTTGCAGATGCTCGTCAATGCATCGCGATTAGTTGTTTGATGGATCAGGGGACGTATTCCTTGTACCATAACGTAATTGATAATGGCTACGCCATACTTATATACGCTCTTTGTTCTTGGGGCGCTCCAAGCTAATTGAGTGTAACTAACAGCTCTGATTGGATTGCTCTCTGACCTACTCATCGATTCTACATGCTTCAGTTTCCTTGTTTAGGAGTTGAGAGGGGGTTAGGGGTATAGCTGCCAAGGGCAGAGGATAAGCCTAGGTAAATCTAGTTTACTGAATAGCGCAGGTAAGTGAACAAATAATTAATTTCAAGACAATGGCTTTATTCACATTATGGCACTAACATTGTGTCTACGTAAGTATGGAAATTATTTGTGAATACTCCATTAGGTGAGGATTTAGGGGACTCGTGAAAAGGTCATTTTTCTTGCACTTTTTGTTTCAAAATATTTTTTCCTTGTCAAAATAAATCAAATTATTCTCCAGAAGAAACGGTTCCTGAATATTTGTCAAGGATGTCCTGTAATTTAATGACAACTTTTTTTTTTTTATTTACAAAATTTGTCATCTGACGCCGCTATGCGGTATACAACTGTCGTTATTACCATTTGAAGAAAATTAAACCCTATTTATCTACTGATATTTTATTTTAGCAAAAAAAAAAAGTTTTTTTATGAAAATTGCAAAAAAAAAACCTGGCCTTTTCTCAC
>CABFWB010004012.1:0-35324 GCA_902151455.1 Timema bartmani
GCAGGCATAGACCGTGAAATACAACCATTGCGCCAAGCAGATTGTTTTTAACTGGCACGGGTGAGTTTTGGGGGGCGTGAAAGGGGGGGTGAGGATACGAACGTGCTGGTTCATTTCAATCAGAGTATTGCTGTATTTGTTTTCGTTCTATATACAATGCAAAAAAACTAAAAAAACAACAACAAACAAACGAAAACTGAGTCGGCCTGAAAAATTTGGGAAAGACTTTATAAATATTGTATTTATTAAATTTAATCAAACCTTTTTCAAAACAGTTTGTTGTGCATGGTATATATGTGTCTGGGTTTGTTACTTAAACACAATTTTACAGCCAATACACACGTATATCGCTGACTAGTGACCAGAAAATAATTATCCCCATAGATTACTGTCCTATAAAAAAAAATATTGTAGCAATAAAAATTTAGCTTATATTTATATTTCACCTCAAAATATTTCAATATAACCAAAACAACATTCTGTACTTTATAAAATGACCAATTAAACATAGTTTTAATTAACTTAATGCTATGTCATACAAATTAAATTAACTTTAAAATTTAAATCTCTGTTATAGTTTCATACAATAAAAAATAAAACAAATTAAATGTTTAAAATACCCTTATTTTTTTTGCCATTTTCACATTATTCAGGAAAATTAATCTACCCTTCCTTTTTATTTTACGTGGATTTTATCCAAACCTAATTTTGCGGTAAGAATGAAATAATTGCCGTTAAAAAAAATACATATGCGTGTTTTGAGTTCTTCACGTTGTTGTGAGAATATAATAAATACAATTAAAGTAGCCTAAGATATCTCATACGTTCTGTGTAATCCAATTTTTTTCAAATATGTTTTAAACAAATTTAGTAAAAACATAGCCTTATACTGTAATGAAACATATTACTCTAAATATATTTATTTGAACTATGTAGTCCATATTACCCAGAAACGTTTAACAAGCTTATAATCCTTTAATTTAAGCATGTGATACTTAACATAAAACGTTAAATTTCACTTATCAAAATAAGCATCCTGCTAAATAAAATAATATTCAATAATAATAAAAAAGGAAAAGGATTCAAGAATGTTAATATGATATTTTGAAATGGTGCCTGAAATGAACCAAGCTGTATACATTTTTTCCCTTACTTAAAAAATTGTTTATGCTTAAGCCTATTGGTTTCTTTGCTGATCCTTTCTTCCAACCAAAATCAGGGTATTTATAGGCAGCTTATGTAGGCACTTGACCAATGTTGGTCGTGGACGCGCGTTACCTCTTGCTTGGTGATGTAGATCGGTTTGTTGAGTATGATCCACACTGTGGTCTCCCAGCACCCTGGATAGGTTGTGGACCCTTCGTACGTCATGTAATAGTCGGTGTCAGGGAGGAGACTGCGCAGTGATATGTATCTAATCTCTGTCATCGAACCTGAAACATACAAAAACTGGCTAAGCATTTGTGTATGTGTATGTGTGTGTGAATCACGTCTTACTACCTGTACAGGTTATCTTCCTTTACACAACATTGTGTTAAGGATGAGAAAAGTTAAAATTCAAGGTAATTTATCCGCATTTCCGTGGAGAGAGAGTGGAAAACCATATAGGAAAAACTATCCCCACTGGTATTCTAATCCTGATCTCCTGGTCATTGGCAATCCAGTCAATCTTTTGAGAAAGTGACGCCTTAAACCGTGTGACCTTCGAAGAGAATTCAACTGTCTGTCTTAAGAGAGTAGACAAATTTTCATAATTGTTTCACTTGTAATCTGATGGGCGCGTAGAAAATGGCATCAGCATCACCTTGTCTGAGATTACTGGGGGTGTAGAAGCCAGACTCTCAACCTTTACGGGGGTTTCGCTGCACTCCTTTTGCCAGCTTGAGTCCTTAAACACTAGGCTTCGCTAGTGTCACTGCTGGATGATGATAGGACTAATCGCAGCGATCCTAGTGTTGAAGGACTCAAGCTGCCAAATGGAGCGCAACCATTTTAACCTGGAGGTTGAGTGTCTGGGTATATTATTTGTCTGTTCCCGTGTTCGAATGGGATGTTTTGAGGGTGGTTTTCCTTAAACGGTTTCCCACTATCTCTCTCTTCACACAAACTTTGACACATTTTATTTTAATTTTACTTTCATCATTCCTTCCCGATAGTGTAAATATACAGATAACACTAACGTTTAGTAGTACGTGATGCGCACAATTTGTTTTCTCAGATAATCTCTTAGATAAATTAAAATGAAATAAAGGTGATTGAGTGTACAGATATGTTTGGTATATTGTTTGTCTATTAGTCAAAAACTATTATAGTAAAATAAATGGTATGCATTTTGAAACAATAAATTTAGAATCGAGTTCCTTAACCTCTTCAAACTATTATTTTAATATAAAAAGTTAGTAGTAGTTTTTTATTTAGTTAAGTAAAAATTAAGACTAAAAAATTTAACCCAATAATTTTATATTTTTAATTATCTTCCACACGATATTTTAATGAGCTCAAATTTAAAAATAAAACTTGCATACTATATACCTTAACTGATTTATTCATAAGCAACATCCTGTCACCTTAAATTGTTTCTTGAAATAATCTTATTAGCACCATTTAAGGTTGTCAGTAACTTAAAAGTTTTAATCATAGCAAACAGTATCAGCAGAATTTTTTTTTCCTATATTTATTTGAAAAGGACATTAAACTACAGCCAAGGAGAAAGACACCCGTGTTAACCGCTCACCTTGTCCTAGGATTGTAGGATACAAGTGGGCCAGGATCCTTTGAATCATTAAAACCAAGTATAGAGGCAAACTTACTTACGAGAAAAATAAATGGCACGTCTTTCCAAAATTATAAATCTCAATTTAATTGGATATAGTTGAAAAATGACAACTTAACACGGGAATCGAATACGGGACACTTGACTTGGTGCACCAAAGCTCTACCACTGAGCTATCCAGAATTCTTCCCGTGCTCAGAATAATTCATAAATCATAGTCTTAGGCAGAGTTTGTGATGACCAGGGCCCAGATTTTGATGACATGTCATCTTTTATTTTTGATATTTCACAGACAATGCTCGTACATACATTAATTCTATTAATTATACCCTGATTGAGAGTATTTTTATAGGTAAATTTTTAGTCGTTTTATGCCATTTCGGTTTTTTTGTTGTATTTTTTTTAAAGGTTAGCGTCAT
This sequence comes from Timema bartmani, assembly GCA_902151455.1. Classification (NCBI taxonomy): domain Eukaryota; kingdom Metazoa; phylum Arthropoda; class Insecta; order Phasmatodea; family Timematidae; genus Timema; species Timema bartmani. The sequence continues at coordinate 3,193 of CABFWB010004012.1, forward strand.
TTTTAAGCTTTTATGTAGAATAAGCAAACTTTTAAATATTATATTTTATGTTTTGTTAATGCATGAATGTTCAAACATAAGATTTTCAACACACAGTTGTCAGAATGAGAGTACAATTTTCCCTTCTTCCTTATATGGTTGGAAAATTAATATTCCTGGCAAGACACTGTATCTAAGATTGAATGAGTTGCCTTAGGAGAGGGTAGCTATACCCTGATTTTGGTATTAAGATCAGTATCTGGTAGTTACTAAAGTTACTATAACAATTTTAATATATTTGTATATCAATTTATGTTTTCTGCAGCTGTCACTTTTGTTATATATTATTAAAAAACCAAATAATAAAATAAACCGTTATCAATGTTAGCCACAATTTTTTTTTAATTTTCTAAACAGTTCTTCCAGCCAAAATCAGAATATATTAATTCTGAATTAGGTATTGATAAATTAACGCTCATATCTAGGGCAATGCAAGAGATTAGCTGCTAAAGGATTTTAACCAAACGGATATATTTTTGTTTCCATTTTCTATGTTAAAATGCATGTTTGATTTGGTCGTATGCACTAATTACGAGTTTTTGTTCATATTTTTGGAAAATTTCTTGTAAATTAAAGATAATATTTTATAATATTTAATGGTATTTTATTAATAATTTTTTGAAAATTTTAAGGTAATCAAAGCCTAAAATCTGGTAATGACCGTAAGAACAGGACTACTACTGGATAGCTCAGTGGTAAAGCATAGGTTCTCTAAAACACAGACCCCAGGGTTCAATTCCCGCATCTATGTGTTATTTTTCAACATAATTTAATTTAAACTTTAACCAGATATATCTGTAACCGTTACTAAAGTTAATTTGCACCTTCTAAAAAATATTCTGGTTTTGATGACCTCACTTGAAATTATAAATATTTCGTTTGATTTTTCACAAATTAAAACAAAAATATCCACGTATTTGTGAATTTTAAATGATAATAATATTTCGTCCATATAAAGTCTAATATTAAAATGCTTGACTGGTGTAGGTGGGTATAAGTAAATAAAATTAAAAACAGGTTAAAATCAAGGAAAGAGATTTTTAGCTCCGATGTAAAAAAATCAAGAGAGGTCCTTCCGTCTCTTTATTACTTGTAACCTTTTAATAAAATAAAAAATGAACGAAATGAAACAAAATATGTGTTAAATATCCATTAAAAATTTCCGACGAGAGAGTTTAATTATCTATATAATAAAATCTATGACGTTTCCGTTTGACTGTAACGCCTGGTAGAGCCACGTATACAAATCACGCTACACTCTGGTAGAGAAGATTTAGAATAGATAAAAACCACAAGGAACAAACTTCAAGAGAAATCTGAAACTGTGAATGTCAACGTATGATAATTTACCTTTAAAACCATTAAAATTGGGGTTTCCTTGAACATCACGCACCCACTTACGTTATAAAATAATAATACTTCCCTAAATGTTAGTCAGAATGTGATCACAGATATATTGGTATCAATATTAATTCTCACCTGTTGTGTGAAAACATTAACCTCGATGTAGTTAATTCTTCAATTTAATTCGCCTTGAGAAGCTCCAAGAGGATACGACGCCGGCGTGAAACGGCGCAAGCGCAGTCGAGTTTGTGATATTGAATCTGTGAGAGCTTTTTTTTTCTTTTTTAGAACCACTTGCCTCGATATTGAGTCTCACTTTACGATCTAATCATTCCCGAATTACAACCGGACTTGATATGGTCAAGGGGAGAAATAAGCTGTTTTTTTTATCGCACTTCTATTAAACTAAAAGGCAAGGACTGCCAACAACCAATCACATTATTTCCGTACGTGATCAATGTCTGCTATTTCCAGTAGAACAACCCGTGAAAATACTGAGTTCATAGGGATGTCGACACACAATTCTAAACCAATGTCTGTTTATATGTATTCTTGCCATTAAATTGTACAATATACAAGTTCACACACACATTTAAAGCTATGACAGTAATTGATTTATTTTTACTTAGCGTATCCGACCGTGTGTTACGCATATAATTATATTGAAAGGATAGGGATGGAAGGTATAATTTAAGGTGGAGTACAAGCTTATGTGTGGAGAGATATAGTGGGAGACCCTCTAAGAAAAAAACACACCCAGAAAACCTGGCTGGGATTCGAATACTTGCCTCTTTGTCATTGGTAAACCGTATTAGTTGATTCTGACATTTTTAGTCCTCGTGCCCTTAGGTGCGTGTAATAATTACTAAATAATTTTATTCATGCACCACACCTTATTACCCGTCCAACCTTTCCCCGTATTTAAACTATTGGAGTAGGTATCGAAAAAGAGAGAATTTAAAAGAAGTGTACCCACATTTTCATAAAAGGAGAGGAGACAAATATTTAGCAAAACAAACATCAGTGTACCTGACTGGGATTCGAGCTTTAATTTTTCTGTTTCAGGAAAATCAGCCTATTGCGGGAGTAACACCTTGGACCATTCGCCCACTGATACAGATATGATTAAATCAAATACAATGATCAAATTTTAACTATAACCTAGATACAAATATAAAAACAAAATTCTTTCGTTAGTATTAATTTGATTTAAAAACAAATTCCTGTTTGGTTTTCGACATTTTTGTAGTGATTTTATTTTGGGGAAACAAAATCTTAGCTTCGTATTCGCGAAAGCAATTTATTTTCTCAGGGATTACCATATCTCTGTAAAGATTTGAGAGACCCATGAAATATGATGACACGCCTTGATCTACTTGCCCCCCCTCCCCCTTATATGCTCTAACATTATTGTAGCGCAAGAGTGTCCCATAAAGAATATTAACCATAACAATAATAAATTACTCATCTTGTGTCCTGAGAGCTAGTTTACGCTTAAATAAGACTACCATCAGCTCCGGGTGTCTGGATTGGAAGTAAGGATACCACTCTTATTTTTAATCCAGGAGTATGGGGCTGAACCCAAGGATAATACTTCTGTTTACTATACAGGAGTCTGGGTTGAACGCAAGGATAATACTCCTGTTCATTATCAAGGAGTCTGGATTGAGCGCAAGGATAATATTCCTTTTAATGATCCAGGAGTCTGTTAATTTTCTATACTAAATTCCCTGTCAAACTGTTATAGACTCAAAAAATATTTGTAGTTCTTAGCGTCGAATGACCTTAAGTAAGTCAACAATATTTACTGGAGAAAGAGTTGAGTAAGTCAAACACACTAGTGAATATCTAAATATGGCGGTAACCTTGTGTTAAATCGTATAGCCCGAGCACGCGCGCGCGCGCACGCACACACACACACACACACACACACTCACACACACACACACACACGCGTGTAAGTGATGACAAATTATCTCATATGCTGAGAAATATACTCGCTTGTGGTTCCATTTCGACTTTAAATTATAACGTAATTTCAATTTGCGAGTAGTGCCATGACCCCTCTTCTTCCTTCTCCTCTAAGCATACGTCACTGCTCTCTCTTTCTTCTTCATTTACAACCTGTCGCAGTAATTCACAAAGAAAGAGTGAGAGAGGAGAGGGGGTAAGGAAAACCTCTTCATCAGCATCAGTCTCCCAAAAATCTCACCACAACTATCCTTTTCTAGTTCCGTACTTTGTAATGAGCCTTGCTTTGACGATTCACTTGGGCTAGCTTTTGTTCGTTATTTTCACACACACACTCACACAATCACACAATCACACAATCACACACACACACAAACACACATACACACTATTTATACTTACGAAACTAAATAAATAACGTATATAGTGGAGGAAGATGAGATAATTAAACAAAGAAGTACTTAATAAACAAACAAGTGCAAGATTCAAGTGTGGAATGTAGTACAGACCAGGATAAAACGTTAATGAAAAGGCAAATCATGTTCATGAAATTACTTATTTATTTTATAATATAGATAAAGTTTTGTAGTCTTAATCGTGAACATTTTCAATGTGAAATTATGATGAAACTCATCGTTTAATGTGCTCCCGAACTCCAAAAATTACAAATTTGTCTGTCCCCATGTATTTCCTTTTGTATGTTTGTATCCGGGGCTTCATTGAAAACCATATGATGCATTTATCTTAAACTTGACATTTATATGCTATATGGTAATACTCTGAGGTCAAATTGGGATTTTTATTCAAGCCCTAAAATTATGGGTAACTTACAGATGACTTTATTTTTCAGAATCAAAAGTATTTCGAAAATGATTATAAAGACTTTGTTTAAAATGAATATGCAGGGAGTGTTTTACATATTAAATAAGACTGTATGTTTATTTTTTTGAAACAAAATTGATTTAAGGGCATCTTAGTTATAACTGGATTTTGAAAATTTAATATTTTTCAAAAACAGCTTAGACAATATTTTGTTTAGAATGGGTATTTAGGAAGGTTTTTTTTTATATTCTAAATAACATTGTATAAATTGTTTTTCAAAGTAAAATTCATTTGAGGGTAGTTTACTGATTAGTTAATACTTATTTTTGGAACATTTTAAATTTTTGAGAAAATATGCACGTTTTTGTCATACTTATTAATTTTAGGAACATGTCTGCGCAGTAGCAACTAAAGAGGGTATAATTCTTGTTGACAATATAACTATTAAACTAGTTTGGAATGTGAGTGCTGAAATATTTTTGAATTTAGAAAGTGACGATCGAGTAGCCAAATAAAATAAAACTAAATAAATATATATTGCAATGTAATTAATAAATACGTAATATCAATCTATCGTAGAAGTGATGATAAATGACAGCTATCAGAACATTAATTATACCGCAAACTTTGGTTGTAAGTCACAAATGTTAAATTATGTGGACATTTTTATTATTTATTTATTAATACAGTAGTATAGTAGGCTATCAATCAAAAGTGCTGATAAACGCTCCTTATAATACTTGACTAAGGATTACTGGATAATTGCCTTTTTATTAACTTGTTGAGTAAAAATTATTAATAAAACTACTATCTAAGTTTTTTGTTTCATAGTTGTGGAAGTAAGAAATATTATAGTACATTAAATAATACATTAAAAATAATTATTTTCTCACTTGTATCTTCTTATAACTTTTCACCAAAATAAATAAATACATGTGTTTTTATAACTTGGATAAAAAGCCATATAAAATATTAGTTTCAAAATATAACATTTTGATTGTAAACACATGCGCATTAGCACAACCTAAAACGGCTTGTGTGACGTCATCAAAGGCCCTTATTTTGTCTGGTCTGGACTGGTCTGTTCTGGTTCGCCATCCTAATGTATTAATAGAGGGCGGCCTTTTGGAAGTTCTCTTTTGTAAATAATCTTTTAGTAAACTACAGACGACGCCCCACAAGTCAAACAGCGAAACGGTAATGCTCAGAAGTTTGTATTTCAATAATGTAAAAATGCTTAAAAAAAATAAAAAATAAATTGTTTGTTGTTAAAGTTTTGATTGTCAAAAGTAAAAAACAGCTCAACATAATACAAAATGATCTGGTTGTTCTTGTGTTTTAGCGAATGGATATAAAAAGTAGGTCTAGTAGATTTTGCTGTCATTTACTTACACCCATACCGAAAATAGGGTATAACTCCATTAACACTTAATCTACCGCGTGCCCGTGAACTAAAGGTCAAACTCATCTAGTCTAGTTTACCGGTAACGGCAAGGTCAGGGTTCGAATACTGTTCAGGTGTAACAAGGGTGGACCTTACTAAATGGGGTTCTACTCTCTTCATGCAAACGAGGGTTTATTTCCTATAAATTTGACCTATCTCATACCTATCTCATCAAGGTAGTTAAAATGTGGATACACCAAAAGGATAGAAAGACTCGGGGGGTGAGGGTGGGGGGAGATTAAAAAGGGTTTCTCAGTAGGGCTTTTTATGCTTATTTTGGAACAATGCTTCTCGTAAGTTTTGATGGATATCCTTCTCTCTCTCTCTTTCTCTCTCTGCCTCTCTCAGTGTTACGAGAGTTGATTAATGATGTTGCCTACTTGGTGTACTCTAAGCTATTTTGCGAAGTGGGCTGCCTCTTAACTTGACGCCCTTGCACTCAAACCACTATTACACATAGGCACCAATGCACGAGATAGAAAGGGAGAGAAGAAAATGAACAGTTCACCCAGCTAGGTATCTTGTTTATCTTCCGATGACACTACCCCTCTTCCTTATTCTACTATTTGCTCCCGTACACGATTGATTTGCGTTTCAAAATAAATCTTTCCATGTTTTCTATTCTAGAGAGACATATACTTTAACGAACTTTTAGAATCTACGTCCCGGATATTTTCATCAATAGTCAGAATAGGCTTGAATGTAGATAATTTACAATAAATTTTAACAGCAAAATTACTTCAAGATCAAAAAAATAATTTGATGACAATTTAAGACAATTTTAGGACCATAGAAACATTTATAGTTTTGGTTTACATTTTATATACAAACAAAACTCGCTGGATAGAACCTAGGACCTCCGATCTTAACTTTCCACTCCATTACAGGCAGGAAACGTCGTCAACACTCAGTTTTAGATGTTTAGACTTGTGGAAAAGAAAGAAGAAGAAATTATTTAGAACCTACTTCCCTGAACAGTTCCGAAAGTTATTGTTGAATGGCCACTTGTAGTCACTCACAGTTTGGCAAAGGAATCGAGAAGTTTTACGTATCAGAAAGTTAAAAGAAGCCCAAGTGGTTTTCTCTGAACACATCTACAACTTCAATGGTCAAAATTTATAAAGAGGTCTACATAAAGTTGTATTAACATAGAAATAATTATTTGAAAGTTATTAAAAATATAATGTAATTTAATTGACCGAGTGAAGTGAGGCTCTGTTTTTAACATGACCATTTGACATTTCATCTGTCTGGATCTTTGTTCCACGATAACTGTCAAATGCGTAGACCGATTTTAACGAAACTTGGCAGCGACATTTTTTTTAAACTTAGGCTAAACCATGTATTTAGAGTTTTTCATATCTGACTATCCGTTTCAATATGACGGCCACTCAAAAATGTATCTGTCTGCTTGTTTGTTCCACAATAATGGCCAAATATGTGGACCGATTTTTAACCAAATTTGACAGGGACATTCTTTGTTACTAGGCCAAGCAATGTATGCACATAGTTTTTAAATCAGTTTATCCATTCAATATGTTGGCCACTAGCCATTTAGAAAGTTTTTCGTTTAAAAGCTCATCTCAAGATATTTGAATTTATAGGTCTAAGCAATTAATCGAGTATCTAGGACATTTTTTTGGACATACTCTATATTGCGAGTCCAGCGTCTTAAACCACGTGAACCACTGCAATTCTCTAATAATATAATGTGCAATTGAATATAGTGCTCGTTTGTTTTCTTTCTAACTTAATCACCAAGGAAAAATATCAATTTAAAATTCAAGAAGAAAGTTATTGTGAATGTTTCTACTAGAAATTTAAAGATACATTTTAAGACTTTAGTAAAGGTAAAAACAGGAGGGTGTGAAGTAAGGTCTACTGTTCACAGAAATACTAGTTAAATGATGTCCACTTACCTACGGGCACATTTGTAATAAACTCAATTTCTACCTTGTATTTTGTGTATGTATTCAAATGTAAAGAATACATCATATGGTCCCTAAATCCATCTTACAAAGATCAAATAGTCACCATCAGTCAAATATGAAAAATGCAAAAAATGGATTGGCAAATTAAAAACCCATCTTATGAATGATTAACCGGGAAATAAGATAAACAATTACATTTGAATCAGAAAACTTATCGAAAGTCTAGTTTTATGCATTAATTTCTTAAAAAACGAAATTTAGATAGGTTTAATAATTTACTTTAATTTTAAATAAGATATTTTTCAATTTTGATGTATTTAAAAAAGTACAGTTTAACTGTTTCATTGTTTTCAACTCCACTTTGTGATAAAGTACAATACAGAAAAAGGCACCATAATGTGGATCCCGGTTCAAGTCGTATTAACTACCTAGGTTAGTTACTATCCGGTAAGGGTGATAGGGCTCTTAACTCATATAAGTGTATTTAGTGTATTTTTGAACTTATATACAAGGTTCTTCTAATATAAATTGGGCTATACCCTGCCCGTTATAGGGTTATTAATTAATTGATTACTATAAGGGATGAGTAGAGCTGCTCAAGTAAAATGCACCCTCACAAGCATTTAAATAGGATTGGAAAACCACCGTTAAAATATCGAGGCTATAATATTATAACAGCCGGATTACGGTATTTGTTATTTGGGTTTATAGTATAGTCTCTATATTATTTAAAAAAAGGATTTATTTGAGCTGTTTAACATACACTTTCTGAAATGACTTATTATATTAGCACATGAGAATTTACACGAGTGAGAGGGAAAGGGCCTACCAATTTTTCCGGGAAAGGTATTTCCACGTAACTTCCAGGGTTCTTTTACATGTCACAATCGACATGGGACTGACTGATTAACTTCACCTTCGAAGGCAGCTGTACTAAGGATTTTTATCTCTCACAAATAATCCATCAACCCAGGCTGGGTTTGAACCTAAGTTATACTTTAGTCTCTAGAGTCAACCAATCTTCCACTATACGAATTACAAGTTTCATACAGCCCACCGGCCGTAAGTTGGAAAGTTTATGCCCTAGAACAACTCAATAAAATTAAGGATTCATTCGAAATAAAAGCGTTCAAGCTATGTTCTGATCAATAGTCAAACTTGCGATTTTGAAAGTTTTACTTGTTTGTACAAAGTATTCACTGCCGTAAAGTTTATTTCTTGTGGTATTCTATTGATCGATTGCTTACATTATGGCTTCACACTATTTCCATGCGATATATTAACAAAGCATTCGCTCTTATGTAGTTCATTACTGGGCGAAAAAAAGTCACAAGTGGATTAAAAAAACTATTCAAGTAAAAATTATTAAATATATTTTCCGCATTTTCTTATTTACAGTCGACCTTGGTGGTCTTGGGCCAAAGTGCTCACCAATGTTCGTAGGTTCAAACCCAGCCAAGGTTGGTGGATTTTTGTTGACCAATAAAAATACGTAGCACAACTTCCTGCGGAGGGGAAGTAAAGCAGTCGGTCCCAAGTCAATTGTTGAATTAAAATAAAACCTGGTAAATATTTGAAAACAACTTTCTCGGCCAAATTGGTAGGCCATTTTTCTCTAGCTCATAGAAACTTTCGTGTGCTGATGTAATAAGTCGGTTCAGAAAGTGTATGTTAAATACCTCAGATAAATAAATATTTCCTAAATATGATTCTTGTTATTACTGTTCATAATATGAATCGTTCTTAAGGTAATATTTAGTAGCACTGCATCGTCCATTTTGATAGTTGACTTCATGGATCTCTTAATAGCCTGCTAAAGTTGAACAAAATATTAATTACAGTAGAGTAGCCTACACTTTTGTTAAAAATCACTTAATTCTCTTTTCTATTAATTATGAAAACAACAATTTAGAACAACTTTATCTTTCTTAGACATAACTGCATGGGGACTATTATATTAAAGGCCTATATGGCCCTGCGGACACAAATGTAAAGTTGACGTTACTGATCACGACCTATATTTGTCTACATACCCATTGACAAAAATACTAGATTGGTATCACTTCACGTGATTTATTCTCGTCTACATACCCGAGTGACACCATTGATAAGTTGGTATCACTCTAAGTGGCCTATTCTCGTCTAAATACCCGGGCGACACCAATGTAAAGTTGGTATCACTTTACGTGGCCTATTCTCGTCTAAATACCTGGGCGACACCAATGTAAAGTTGGTATCACTTTACGTGGCCTATTCTCGTCTACATACCCGAGTGACACCATTGCTAAGTTGGTATCACTCTAAGTGGTCTATTCTCGTATACACACACGGATGGCACCAATGTAAAGTTGGTATCACTTTACGTGGCCTATTCTCGTCTAAATACCCGGGTGACACCAGTGTCAAGTTGGTGTCACATTACGTGGCCTATTCTCGTCTAAATACCCGGGCGACACCAATGTAAAGTTGGTGTCATTGCACGCGGGATGGAATGTTACGGTCACTCTTATAGCATCGCTCAGCAAGCTTTAATTAATCACACCGTGCGTCTAGTAACGAACCACCTCCCCCTTAATGTATTTCCGATACATCACGCTCCTCTTTGTGTGTGAGTGTGGGTCAAGGAAAGCTACGAGACTGCAGCAGTCCCACATACTTGAACCGGTAGAAGACTTTGGGAGTGGGGTGAAGTTGTAATTAAAACTTTCCCTTCTCCTCTACAAGTGTACTGATATAATTCACGTCTTCTTCACTCATTAATTGGTGGACGTAGATAAATATCAATAATATATCGCCCTTTACGCTCTCTAACATCCCGAGCCATACCGGGAGGGGAGGAGGTGTTATGTGGGTTAAACCAACCATCCCCTCTATAAAGTATTTTTGATTTTTTTCCCCCTCCAAAACCAGTAGAATTTTGGAGTCCTAATTCATTGCACTCACTGTGGATTCAAATATTTGCCGAAAAACAAGAGCAGAACTGAAATGTGGTCACGCGACAAACTCTAAACCAATCACAGGAAATCAACGCGAAATGCGTGGGTGCTTCTGAGATAGTAGAGGCCATCTCAGCTTAGGCCGCTCTTCTACATTAAATTGGTGAGGAAGAACCAATCGAATTTCAAAACAAGCCTACTGAATCAGTGCGCATGCGTCTAAATGAACTGACTCAATACGTGCATGCACCTTCAAAGTAAAGCACAAGCAGACAGTTACGTCTACTGTTGGGAAAAGATTTTAAATAACTCGTAAAATGAAAAGTGTGTGAATGTGTGTGTTTTTCTCGTTTTGTGTTTATTTGTTTCACTGAATAACACATAGTTAGAAAGCCATCCTGACAATAATCTAAAATATCAATTCATCCACTAGAAAATTAAATATATTAATAACCAGGTGTTTTAAGTTTGGGTTGATAATCATTATGGGTCAAAATATGTCCCTGGAAGCATATGAATTACTGCACCATTCGAACAGATCATACTCTCAATTTTCAGTGGGCGTGTGAATCAAACTTAACAGTTCCAACTAGGCCTGGATTTAAATTTAAGAGGAATTCAATTTAATATAAACCCTTTGACATATTCTGTAGAGATATTTCATCGAGAATCACCATAGTTAGAAAGGAAATACCTTTACCTAATTCCGAAAAAAAACAAAACACTTGTATGGCCTTGGCAAAATTCCATTTCTTAAGTTCGCCCCCTTCTTCGTTTTCTCTAATCCCATATCTTATACCTTAATTTAATTAACAATTTATGTCACTTAGACATGTACTACGAAAGGCGGTTGGATTGGCTCTACGAATGGGTTTATTGTAATTTTTGTGTGTTAAAAGCTATGAAAGTGTTAAAGAATGGAAAAGCTGTGGGCGTAGATGGGATCACAAGTGAAATGCTTAAGTGTGAGGGAATGGCACTACTTACCAGATTGCGTGAGTTGTTCATGGTGTGTGATGGAATTTCAAATATTACTAAGGACTGTAAGATTCTGCTGACATAATGCGGTAAATTGTGATGATGCTCTTTCGGAAACCATGATGCTTACTATTCAATATGTTATTTAAAAGAGTATATTATTTCACACATGTTTTCTGGTGAGCTGTGATGCTCTTTTTCCCCCAACATGTTTCTGTAAAAATGTCTATTACTTCGTTCCCCTTGATTGTGAATAGATAAAGATGGCGCTGTCAATCGTTTGTGCTTTAATGTTGTAAACTAAGTAAAATTTTGCTTCAAAGATTTAATTCATCTTAATTGATTAATTATAATTGATTGGTGATTGCCCTTAGTTTCTCAGGCTTGTACAAGGAGGAACCATAAAACATTGGAAACCGCCTGTTGAGTGTCCTAATTTGATATAGATTCGTTGTGGCCTACCCATGCTAAGAACGGGTCAAACTGCTAGTTAAAATATTTATGAAAAGTGACTTATACAGATCCCATGACTTGACGTATTAATACGTAAAAGCAGTTCTAATAAATTTTCTAGCTGTATTTTTAAAATTGAACTAAACACCTAGTTGCCTATCTTTACAATTTACCTGATTCACTTGTAATACTAACCAGTATAAAAAATATATTACAAATCCGCTAAACAAATATATGATAACTACTGTTCATGAAGTAAATATGCGATATTTGACTTCAACTTTAGTTCACAATTTCTCACAGCAGAGTATTTTTTCGAACATTCTCTGGTTTGCTCCATTACACATATTTAAAAAAGATTTACAATGGTGTTGTCATCTCCATGGCTACCAAGCTTATCAGGAAGCTTAGAACTACAGCACACGTATATAACCCACAGGGATTTGTGGCAAGCGTAAAAAAAAAAGTTCGGGAAATTAGCGGTACATGGTTGGTACTTCCTCACATGTTTTTTTAAAAAGATATTTCAACAGAAACATATCATTGTCCTTTGTTCTATAGTTTAAATGATGTGTATTTCATTGGGCCGTAATTCTAGTTTTTTTTATCACGTATTACTACGTGTTGAGGTTATACGCACGTATGAAAAATTACTCTAACGGAATAGGGATAAGGAAGGAAGCATTTTATAGGCAATATATCCGTATTTGCATGGAAGGAGCGTGGAAAACCATTTAGGGAAAACCACCTTCAGTAGACCCTAACGGGATTCAAACTCATATCTCCTCTTCATCAGAAGGCCAGTCTAACACGAGAGTGATGCCTTAAACAGTTCAACCAATGAAGTGGGTTCTAGTAATTAGAGTTAGTACAATATTTCGAAACATATGAAACAAAAAATCCATTAAACAAGAGTTTTTAATAATTTATTAATATAAATATATAATATGAAATATCTTTATAACATATGTGACATATGTGTGTTATTTAAAATAGCTTAAACTTTATGAAAATATATATTTAAATAACATTGGATTTTTTAAATTTACAAAATATCACATCTAAAACAACTACATAAATGAATGCCAATCGTATCATCGAGAACGTAAACGCACACTTGAATTATATTTGTGAACAGCATGTATTCCGAACCAAGTATGACTATATACCTCAATTTCCTTACTATTAGATATATCTGACAGATATAGAAACTCACTAAATCTACTTTAAAATATTCATACGTCAACCAATGTGATATGCAGTTGTCACTTTTGATATATATCTTCAATACCTATGAATAACACCAATATTATAGTAAAATGTTTTTATTTAAATTTAAACGCAAAAAATTGTTTTTTTTCCCTAAAAGATACTTCAAATGTCCATTCGTAAGAAAATCAAAGCATTGATTTAAATCTGCTTATGTGGGCACGTGGAATAAGGCTTCATTCTTGTTTGGTGGGGTTTGACAATGACACGTAGGTTGGAAATTTAATCCCGGCTGGGTAGACTGACAAAATTTTTAAAATAACTAATATACAGCTTTTCCTCAAAGACAATTCGGGTGTATGATTTTTTTAATTTTTACCTTCTTCATCACTTCTCAATTATTGTAAATATGCAACTATCCTGGACGTATAGTAAGACGTTGTGCACGTAAATAAAAAAAATAATAATTGTGAAACTATTTTAGAATTAAGGAGTTATCAAAGATAAATAGAAGAGATTTATATCTTTATTCCGAGGAGCTCTATAATATGTAAAAGACTTCACCCCTTCTTCTACGCTCTAATGAATATAGCAAGTAGCCTTTAGACGCTATAAGTGAAGGTAGAAAGTTGGTTCTCCGGACAAAAGCCTACCGGCTCCAAAGTAATTAGTGAATATAAGTTAGGTGAGTGAAACTGGAGAGGCTCAGGGGATTATTTGTTTTTGAGGGTAAAGAAGGGTTGAGGGTCACGGGGACTGTAAAGGAATAGTTGAGAGGAAGGGGGTTGGGGGAAGGGAAAGACTAGTAAGGTATAGAGTTTGGGGAAATCCTCAACTATAGCCCAACTGGTTTCTAAGTATTGAGTTTCATATCAATTCCATGCTGTCCACATTTATCAAGACAAGTCACGAGCTCGGAAGTTAAACAGAACAGAATACAGCAGCGAAAGAAGCAAATCAAACCTTTTGGGTTAAAAATTAACACTAAAGAATTTATTATCATTTTATCGTGTTTCCACGCCTTAATACCGCTCATACAAATGGGATAAGTATAAGAAAGATAAAATTGAGAGGGAATTTATTAGGGTGTTCATGAAGTGAGGGTGAGAAACCATTCAGGCAAAAGCAAAAACACCTCACTACACCCGGTCAGTATTCAAACCCCGATTTTACCTTCACTAGCATTCAGATGACTTAACCAGACTTATTTATGAAGGGTCAAGTATGCTTTTAGAGTTTTATTTATTTAAAATAAATATTTATTTATTTATTACAAATAAATTGTCAAAAATAGCCTTTTTACTACTTAATTCAGAGTCACAAAGCCATAATAAATAGGAAAAAACTCATCTGCACAGATCCATAATGTAAGTCTGATGGACGTAGAACACCTCGCCACCTCGACAATTGTTGGAACCCCCTTCGAATTGATGAAACCCTCAAAGTTAGGGGGTTCACCTGTACAGTAATACCTATAAAAACTTTAAAAACGTCTGGTAGTCTATTATTTGTTAGGAGTGTGGTTAAAAGGAAATTAACCCGCAATAGTAGATAATTATGAGAAAATCACATGGAAAATATCACCGTTAATGCATTTAATCGAATTTTATCCTCCGAATATCTCGTTAACAGTGTTCGTCCAAGCGAAACTAATGCTTTAGACCACGACACTAATGGTGTGGGTTTTGTCTGGTTAAAAACTATGAAATTAAAGTATTTCAAATAAAATATATTTTCATAATGATTTTTGAATATTTAATTTCAATAAGAATGTGGCTTTAGTAATATATAAACGCTTAGAGATTTTGTTGATACATGTATTGGTCAAGATGAGGTGTATTTTATCATATAATGTATTTTATATTATACAGTAAACTCTGGTTTTAGTGAACTCGGTTGTAGTGAACATTCGGCTGGAGTGAACCTAATTCATTGGTCTCAATCCACATACATTTCAATGTGTGTAAAAAAATTCGTTTATAATGAACCCCCAACTTAGGTTTAAGTGAAAAGAAAAATTAAAAATTTCAATCATAAATATCAATCTAACATAATCATTCTTTGAAAACATAACTTTTTGGTTGTTTAAACTTGAAGACACCTATTCTCTACCAGAGTTCTTGTTTAGGTAGCACAAAGCTTGACAAAGTACGAAAGGAAGACCATCATCTGAGTGGTTTTAAGACAACAAGAGTTACAGGACAGTGAGTGTCAATCTGTGGCCATTTAGTCATTTTTTTTTCACTAATCCCTTTCTTTGAGAGGGAAACTAAAAATAAACTTTTTTTACTCAGTTTAGTTTTTTGAATGCATGGATAGTGGAAGTGTGGAAAAAGCACAAACTTTAGAGAAGAATATGTAAAAATATTAATTCAAAAAGTATATAACAATTTTTTTTAAGATTAATTAATAGATTTCAATAAAGAACGATTGTATTTGAACTCTTATTTTGTTTGTCACTAACCAATTACTTTCAGATTAAAACAAAAATCAGTTTTAGTGAACTTCGGACATAGTGAACAGAATATCTGAGTCCGTAGAGGTTCATTATAACCAGAGTTGACTGTATATTAAATTGACTTTATACAGTCGATCAATTTATAATTAATTTGTCTTTTGATTCGCTTATAAATTAGGTCAAGCACCCAGCTTTAGTTCACAAATTGTTCTATCAACATTATTTATATTTAAATAACTTGATTGTATAAAATGTAAATATTAATTATAATCGCCAGTTAAATTATTTATTTACATAATAAAATGTCAAGGAATCCATACACGTATTGTATTATTATGTAGTTTCATCATGTCTTCCGGGATATTAGGCATTTATTTGGTCATTAGCATAAGCTAATATTTAAAATGAAAGAATACAAAACTTTAACTTAAATTTATACTAGGGTGTGTCTATGTGTAAAATATTAAGAATGTAAAAATATATTAAATATTAATTTTAATATTCAATGGCCACACATAAATTCTCTCCCCTTTCCTAAAATGTATTGTCATATAAATATGCCATTGACATATTAAGTCAAAATAAAGGGATACCCCTAGAAAAATTTGCTCTTCACGCTCTTGACTTTTGTTCTGTAATTGGCCTTGAATTTTCTTTAAAATGGGTATATGAGAATAGTTTTTCATGATAAATTAGAATACGGTTTTTATCCTTACAAATTAAAATCAATTTAGAATAGTTTACAAATAACTTACTTTTGAAAATTCGGCATTTGTTAAAATTATTTAAACAATTTGGTTTAAAATTTAGATATAAAGATTGTTCAATGTGATTAACAAGATAATGTGTTTGTTTTTATGAGGGGCACTTACTTAGATGTAGTTTACTGAAAACCAATTGTAGAAAAAAAAATTTCAAAGATATAGTACATAATATGAGAAATTTTGTGTGATTGTGTCTACCGATTATTTCTTCAAAGGCAAAGTTAATTCAGCGGTATCAAGTATGTTTGAATTTATCCTGGAAGGTCAATACTTAAATCCCAGCCCGGTGCACTGAATGGGCTTCTGACAAAGAATACGCTACACACGTGTCAGTAAAAAAAACCCACACTCTTTTTCTTAAGCTCTTAAAAAACCTTTTTATATTATTTTAATAAAATATTCCTGATTTAATTTGTTTTTGAACACTTAAAATTTCCTACTTTATTTTACGTATATTGAGCGATTATTATGAAAAGGCTAAACCTGTGACAGTACGTACCATTAGTCCTTAGATATTTCATAGTGGGATGATAGGATGAATACGTATACGCATAGTAAATGTATTAATCAGCCCCAAACAGCATCGAACCGAGTGCCTGTGGAGGACCACTCTAATCACTGAGTCACGAGGACAAGCTGAAATCCCTAATAATTCTGTGTGGTAAAGTAGTCGATATATTTACAATATTGTATATTAATTATGCATGCACCAACACCTTAGATCAGGTTGGTAACTCTAAATATTACAACTCTGAATCTTGGTAGAAGTGAAACATTGATGGCTTTTGAATTACCTGTATTTATTACCATAAAGTGGTATTCGAATTAAGTTTTTTTGTGCACCGTGTTTTTCTAATCGTTCGGGTTAGCCACACATTTATACTTATGGGGTAGGTTTGAGGAAGGTTTAATTTATTGGAAATGTACCCGAATTTGAATGGAGAGCTAGTAGATAACTATCTGGGAAAAATACCCATATTATCCCAAACCCAATACCTGCTGTCCATTCTATTGCAAGAGTGAAGACTTAGTCCTTGCAAGCACTGATGCGGGTTGAATTGATATTATTAGTTACACATAAATTAACAATACAATAATAACAAAAGGTTTAGGTAATTCCCTTTTTTTTTAATTTTAGCTTATTACTTAAATAGCTATTTTAGATGAATAAGATTAATTTATTTTAAGGTAGCGATGTAGGGAACGCGAACTAAGGGAATTATTTTTACAGTTTTTATAATAAAATCTTTTTTAGTCAAGATAAATAAAATATTGTTCGAGTAGAAACATTAAATTTAATTTTCTTCACATGGGGATATCAACAATTTGTCGAGTATCTAACATGAGCATATTAGCATTTAATGCGAAACTTTTTAAACTCATTAAATTCCAAGATACCTATGGCAGATATTCATTCAAGAACTGTTGCTAACAACTTGTGAAGAAATTGAACTTTATGTTTTTACTGGATAATATTTTATTTGTTTGGGCAAAGAAAAAAAGTTTTGGTAAGAAAACTGCAAAATCACTACCATGACTTTCTAGCTGATTTCACAACAAGGTACGAATTTTTTTATAATTTAAAAAGCATTGTTATTTTAAAATCTTATTTATTTATTTACTTATGTTGTGGTCAGGTTTTAACAAGGGCAGTAAACTTATAATCTTCCAAATATATATATTTTTTTCCTTTTCATACAATGTATTAATGTGGGGTGGGGGGGGAGATTTTGTTTGTGTTTATTAATTAATTTTAATAAATTGATTTGATTTATTCGTTACATTTTGTTATTAACTTAGCTATAAAGTGGAATATTTCACAAATATGTTCTATTTAACTCTTCAACAGTGAAGAAATATTATTTAAATATATAAAACAACAGAAAAACACATAAAAACTCTTCCCAAGTTCAGTAATACTCGCAATGGACGTAATTTCAAACTTAAAACTTGGCTTCTACGAATGTTCCACATCTTTCCTACTTTTAATGCGTGGAATATGTTACGATACTTACTCTAACTTTATCCCCCTACACCCCTTGTTTATGTGTAAAGTTTAGGAAGAGAAAATGGTTGGGGGGAGAAGGGGGCTAAGCTTACGAGATAATTTCAGCTAGAATGTTGTTAAGAATGCTCGCAATCTCTTTACATAGGAGCAAACACACACACACACACTTGCGCTGCTTGCTTTGAGCCGTGGAGTTGTTGCGAAAGTCGGGGTGTATAACCCCTGCAGCCATATTGGAGTTATGCAACCACGTAAGACACAAACATGACTAAAACATGTAAGGGAAGCTAGAAGCGAAGTCAAAATACTAGTTTTTTTTGGTCTGTGTGAGAGTAATTTTATGGTTTGGAAGCTAAGCTAAATAAAATAATTTAATGTAAAGTTTGCTAACTGGTAAAAAAATTTGTTTCAACAGTAAGTTTTATTTTTTCCTCTGTGTGAATTTTGTACTAAATGAGTATCGACCAAAAATTTTAATACACACTAGCTGACATTGCCTGGCTTTGCACAGTTATAAAACGAATCAATACCTAACTAAACAGAACATACTAATAGTAAACAATATTGGCAAACTTTTTAGCATCACAAACTGGTGATCACTCGATAATATCTTCAGGTTCGTAATAAAATAAGTAAAAGTTAAAAAAAAACAAGGGATCATTTTAACTCTGATTTTTCCTTTAGTGTGTATTTAAAGTTTAAAGCATTTTAGGTTTATTTTTTATGAAGTTATTTGCACCAATATGTATACAGTATAAGGTGTCAGGCTCGCAATATATATAAAAGTAAGAATTAACGTCCAAGGTGCACAAATGCAAGTATCCCTAAGTAGTTATAATAAGTTCATTATTTTCATGTTCCTTAGTTTCGGATCAACCCAAGCCCATGATCCCATAATTTTTTTTTGTTGCTTTCTTGGCATCACGTTTTACTACCTGTTTGGGTTATATTCTTTTGTGTTATATATGAAGAACGTTGTATTTAGGGGTAATGTATCAGCATTTGCCTGGAAGTAGAGTGGAGAGTCATTAAAAAAACCGGACTCTTGCATTGCATGACGAAAACAAATTTAGGGTGTTCGAAAACAAGGCGCTTAGGAAGAAATTTAGTAAANAAAAGATTAGGCCACTGGAGAGTGGAGGAAGTTACATAATGACGAGTTGCATACCCTGCACTCATCACAAGATATTGTTAGGATAATCAAGTCTCGTAGATTACGGTGGGCAGGATATGCAGCGTGAATGGAAGAATCTATAACCTTGTTCAGTGTATTGACTGGCAAACCTATTGGGAAGACCTAGACGCAGCTTGGAGGATAAAATTAGAATGGACCTGAAAAAGATAGGGTGTAATGAGGTGGACTGGATAGAACTATCTCAAGATAGAAATAGGCGGGTTAATTTTGAAAATGCGGCAATGAACTTTCGAGTTCCCAAAGCAATAGAGTAAGCAAGCATTGATCATTTGGTTACAATTTACAAAGCTAACAGGACTATATTAGGAGTGACTCGCATCTCATGGTCTATATAACGCACCACTCTCATGTTGGACTCTATTGTCAGTGATGGCTTACCGGGGTTTGAATCTTGGTTGTGTGTATTGAGAGTGTTTATTTTTATGAATGGTTTATAACTCTTCCCGCACGAAAATTGGGGTTAAATTTCCTCCAAAAGTCTACCTTCCTCATCCCTATCCCATGGAATGAGGAACGTAGAATTTTATAATAAATGTATCCATGTTTGCTTGGAGGTGGAGTGGTAAGCCATTTAGAAAAATCATCACGTTAGTGTGGAAAGTAGACCTTTAGAGTAACTGTACATGCATTTGCGTGGAGGGAGGGTTGAAAACCATTTAGGATAAAACAATCTTTTCACACCAAACCGGGATTCAAACTCAGATATATAAAATCTTTTCAGAGTGACAAGACTGTTTAAATAAATGATTGAGCCAGGAATATTTGTCTCTGAAATCTAAAAATATGTGTGCATTAATTTGCTTTTTATTAAAAAAACCCAAAGTCAACCGATTTAATTCTATTTCGATTAAATAGGCTGCAAACACTCTTATTCTGAATAATCCCCTACATCATCAATATGTTAGTGCTCTGTCCCGGCATAGCGCATTAACTGAGTAAAACCTGAAGTTGGATAAATACCCTGAGAAGTGGATGACTTTTAGGTATCTAAGTGGCAAGAAACATTGGCGTGCTAAACTGAAGGTTCTATGCTCGATTTTCTCTGTACCGATATAATTTTTAAATTACATTTAATTTATCTGAAACGAGTAAAACCTTTTTGGATGTTTAAAAAGGTTCCACATAAAAATATTTCAAACTGAAACAAGCCTTGGAACGCTAGAACCGAATAACAAGTTTTGCTACTATTTTAAAATATAACGTTTAACTCTATTATTGTTAAAGGCGTAATATAATAGGTACGGGTATATGAAGTGCACCCACCTTAGCACGAGAAGGGGATTGTAAAAGCACATGGACAAATCATGTGTAAAAACCACCCCCCGGTGAATTCGGAAAAAAGATTCGAAACTTAACCTTCCCATCAAAGGCAGTGCAGTCTTTTGAGAATATGACACCTTAAACCGCTTGAGCACAGGCCTAGAGGGAGGCGTACTATATTAAGTACAATCTTAGAGTAGGGGTAGGAGATTTAAATAGATGTTTTGTTATTTTTAATAATTAGTTAATTAATTAAGAAACAATAACAAGTAACTAATGTATTTATGGTTTGTTTCATTGGTTGGAAGTTACCGTCTCATACTTATTATCATCCTCATACAACATTTAGTTTAAGGTAATGCGTGCCCATCTTGGTGGGTAGATTCATGTGTTTATTAATTTGTTATGTAATTATCACTTTTACAAGAAGATGCTAATTTTTACATATGTAAAACAAAGATAAATTAGTGACTTTTATAGATTGTTAGCAACTCAATTTTTATTATTTAAATTTTTCAAAAAAATTCCTTATTTTTTTGGTCTGACTAGTCCCACACACAAAACTATAGAACCAAAAGCTTAAACCTTTATATAACTTAATAGGAAATTCCTATGTCTGAACAATAATCTCATTATCATCCCCTAGAATCGAACTTGGGGCTCCTGTACTTATACTCGTATCCTCTTCCCACTAAGCCACAGTGGTTGACATACGGTTGACATTTAAACCACTGTTTATTTTCATCAACGTAGAATGAATCCAAACATAATCAGTTAGAATACACTGCAGTACACTAATTATCTACGGCCGTGGAAATAATATACGCCTCATATATTATAATTATGTCGTTTAACCATCACTAATACATAATTCTGGCGCCAGAATTTCAATTATGTTTAACCTTCATGAGAGTTATAATACAGTCTCCCTCCTTTGGGGGAAACGGGTGGTAGGAAAAGTGGGAAACGGGGGTTGGGAGAAAGGGGTAGCGTATCGTATTATTTTTGTCCATACTCAATAAGGGGTGAGCTAAGGTCATTGTATTTTAGGTGATGTTCGTTGTGAGGTAATTAATCGTCCCAATAAGAGGCGATTCTTGTATTTGTCTTGAATCCTGGTTTTTAAGTAATTTTTTAAGTTTTTCGCACCCGTTATGGAATGAATAGTGTATAAGTTTAATAACCAGAGACAACAAAAATCTCATTTATCATTAATAAATCCTATAGTTTCATTTTTGTTTTATTTTATCGTTACCCTAAAATTACGAATTTATCGGCGGCTTGAAAAATACAAAATTAAGCACCTAGGATCAGAAGGATTAATTTGAACGAGAATTCACTTTATACTGAGTAAGAAGCTTTTTTTTTGGGGGGGGGGGGAANGGATAAAGTATATCCCCGGTGCGAACGTTTAAGGACAAACCCCAGACTTTTCGGTTTAAAGCTAGGCACGTTAACCACTTGCCTAATAAAATAAGACACGCTTCAGTGGTCGCATGGTAAAACGCGTTACTCTCACGGTTGACTAGACTGCCGATAACGGGGAGATCGTGGTTTGAATACCGGTCGATGTACTGTTTTCCTAAATGGTTTTACACTCTTCCTCCACCCAAATGGGGGCACACTTCTTCTAAATTCAACCTTACTTATCCCGAACACTTAAATGAAATGAATACATATGCGTATAGCTCAAACAGGTAGTAAGACGTAATGCTAAAAAACCTAATAAAAAACACTTATAGCCGCCAGCCAACCAAATCCCTAAGGGAGTATTCATGGTAGTTAGTACGTTATAGCTCCGAGCCCGTGGAAATAGACGGTCGTTGCTCCCAGCTCTTGTGAGCAATGCGCTAGCCCCCAGCAGGCATCACCCACGCCAAACATTCTGGCTGTTCAGTATTTACACGTGCCACAAAACACAGGGACTGATAACCTGCGGGCATTTTCAGTTGGTAATTAGTAAACGGGGTAACCTTCTGCATGCATTTGCACGATAATATATTATTAATAACAATAGTAATAATATGCACGTGTAACACAGTCGTAGCGATAGTAATGACAGGAGAAGTGATGCGAGAGGTCTAGGGTTCAGATATGACAGGAGGGTTGTCCGCACCACAGTGCACCCTGAATGAATCCGAAGGAAAGCACTTAAGAAGCGCTTACGTTGAGGAAATACATCAAAACTTGCCTGGAGAGATAAGAGGAAGACTACATCTCAGAAGGGTAAACATCTCGAGTGCACACATCCGGGATTTTTAATCCAGGCTTTTCACACGCTGACGTCGTCAGAGTCATCATCTAGTTCTCATAGAGATAAATTTATCTGACAGAAAATTCACTAAATCAACTTTCACGTATTCATACGTCAAATCATGTGATCTGCAGCTGGTAATTTTTTTATACATAACGTACCTATACAATAAAACCAATAAAATATTAAAGTGCTACATAGAAGGGCTAATAAGTCTAGGATTTTCCCTATTTGACCAATCATCTGAGCTTTAAGATTCCTTTATTAAATTAATCTTCATTTTTTCCCAATGCTTATCATAAGAGTTTCAGATTTTTACTTAATATATTCCTTTATTTTTTTAGGTCTGAAGTGAAAATGAACGCGAACAATTGAGATTTCACGACAAAAGAATACCCCGCGGTGTTGAAACATCTTTTATAAAAATATAATTTGGCCAGTGTCCTTCCTATTCTACAGTCAAGAAATGGGTTGTTTGGTTTAGGAAAAGACATTTCCGCATGGAAGACGAAGAACGTCCTGGAAAGTCGGTGAAAGTGATTGTTACTGAAAATATGGGCCTCATTCTGTTCATGATATTGGAGGATCAAAGAACGTCCGTTAAAAAGGTAGCATGAACCCTAAATAATATATTGGGAACGTGAAGGATTAATCATCCATGATATGTTGAAGATGATAAAGCTTTCAGTCAAATGGGAGTTTAATGCCTCACTGCTGACCAAAAGCGTGGTCGAATGGTTGCTTTACTGGTCATTTTTGAGCGATTCAAGAGTGATAGTTTGGGATTTTTGAAACGACTTGTTACTATGAATGAAACTTGTATCTATATGTATAATCCAGAGACGAAAGTACAATCAAAGGAATGTTGACACGGTGATTTCACCACGTCCACAGGAGTTCGGGACACAACATTTTGCAGGGAAGTTAATGGAGTCTGTTTTCTGGGATGAAGACAGAATCTTGTTGTTGATCACATGGAGAATGATACCTCCATCACTGCAAACGACTACGTAACACTTTTGGAGAAATTAAAGCAGGAACTTATCTCCAAACGTTGTTGAAATCATCCAAGAAGAGTGTTGTTTATTCAGGACAATGCCTTTCCTCATACATCTGCCATCACACGGGAGAAATTGGCAGATCTATTTTTTGAAGTAGCCTACTCAAACACTCGGCATACTCACCTGACTTGGCCCCTTCTGATTAGCACAAGTTTCTTAACCTTGGGGGGNTAGTACGAAGTCGCCATATATTTTTAATAGAAATAAACTTATATGGCAGCTAGTAAAGTTACTAGATAATTATATTTTCACGTGTTCTTACGTCAAGTCATGTGATTTATAACTGTAATTTTTAATATATATATATATATATATTATACCTATAAAATAACACCAATAAAATAGTAAATTGCTATTAACTTTGGTTGCAAAAACCATATTTGTATTTTCAAAAAATTTCTCTTAAAAAATTAGACTAGTCTTTTTTGCTAACTAACTAACCAACTAACTAACTCTCTGGCCTTAAGGAACTCAAAATATCATGGCCAGCCGAACGTAAGCTCGTCATTCAACCCTATCTTGAGATATTTCAATCCAATTCCTAGCCTGACACGCCACTTCCTTTAAATCTATTTACACATTTTTTCCCATAGAAGTCTTGGTGTACCAAAGGGACTTCAGTTCCTTAACTAGCTTTGATGTACATTCCTGTCATCTCACATATGCGCCATATGACAACCCCCACCTCAGCCTCCTTTAATATCCTTAATATTGTAACGAGTTACATTTAACAAGTTCAAACAAATGGGGTAACATTTACCCTCTGTCCTGTTGGACCTGGGCTATTCTCGAACCATCTTCTTGTTTCCTGGGTGGCCGGTAGATTCCCTGCGCTGTCCCGCTCCGTTCCTCCCACTTCGCTTTCTCCTCACTTTCCCCTTCTTCCCCCCCACTCTCTGCGGACATGTCAGTTCGTTTGCTCACTATATTGAGATGTTTCTCTAGTATTGTTACTCATTGTACCGTAGGCTTGCAGAAGGTGAGAGCGGCAAACTAAACTATGGGTTAATTAAAATCATCAAAATTCTTTTTCGGATAAATATGGGGGAGTATTTTCAAAATTGTTGATTTGGACTTGTAAATTTAAATTGTCTATCATGAGAAGAGTTTGATGGGTGTCAACGGGATTAATCTGTTACCACGTTTTAATTTTAATTTAACGCTATGGGGAAACTTACGTTTTGTTCACATGTGAACTTGTTCTCTATTTTTGACTCCAGGCGTCTGACCTTGGGTTACTCTTTTACCACCGTTCTGATCAAATTTGTTTGGGTTATTAGTTAGGAAACATATTTTTGGGAAATTAACCTTGATTACGGATATATTATCTATTATATAAGTGGGAGACATACTCTTGATTGTTGGAATGGTGCATTAAGCAGTTAATGGGGAAACAGACCACCTCAAAATTGTATGGTTCTTTCTGACTCTTTGGGATTATTAGTTAGACAGGGCACTTGCAACTAACTCTGTTCTATTTACTTTATGTTGTACGCAAACATTTTATAGTTGTAAGGTATTTTCTTTGTGGAAAGCCCTGGAGGTTGTCGCCATTATTGACGAGCTAGTTTTGTATTTACATGTTCGTCTTTGAATGCTCCAGTCAAAATAAATATTTATATATGTTGTAACGTAGAGTCCTTGTTGAATACTGATATCTTTGGCTCTGTAAACCTTATATATTGTTGGAATCTCCTTATTTATCAGTAATGATTTTTGTAAATACATTGCGATTTGCCATTACTTTGTATCGAAGTCTTCCACTTCAAACATGCTAGTCAGTTTGGTGCTAATGAAATGTTACGTTTAATATTAAGCTTCCTGACTTTGGCATTTTTTGCCAATTCTCATATTTATAGTAAATTACGTTTAATAGTAAGGTTCTGGTTTAGACATTTGAGTTAATTTCATATCCATGGGATTTACATTTAATAATAATGTTTCTAATTTAAATATTCTAGTCAATTTCACCTTTAATGAAATATTATGTTGGATAATGATAATGTTTCTGATTTAAACATTATAGTCAAATTTACTTTTTAAGAAATATATGGGTTGTAATAATGTTTGTAATATGGGCATTCAAGTCAAGTTCGTATCCATGAGATATTAGATTAATATTGTGGTTTCTAATTAGGACATTCAAATCTATTTTAACGTTTGTAGAACATTATTCTTTATACTAAAATCTCTAACTCTAAACCATCCAGTTGATTCTCTTATCTTACGATGTGTTATGATACATATCGAAGTCTTAGACTTTGCACGTCATAGCCTATGTTATTATATTGATAATTTGTCATTTTACATCTAGTATATTTGAGCCAAATAAAATACACTGTTGTTCTTTTGTAACTTCCTGTATATTATTTTTGGGAAAAAAGGAGGTTACATTATGTTTTGGGATGCATACAAACCATAAAGTTCTTCACTAATCAATTTCCTCCATTCTTCATTTTATTGATTCCTCTATGACCCAAATATCTCAGTACTTTGTTATCAATCTCTCTCAATTTATTATATTGGTAAAGAGTGATAGATCACACTTTGTATCTGAAAAGAACAATGGTTAGACCAACTTTTGTGGCCACATTATCTAAGGCGCTACTCTCGCAGTAGACTTGATTTACGATAACGGGGATATTGAGGTTCGAATCTTGGTCGGGTGTCTTGAGGTTTGTTTTCCAAAATTGTTTTACACTCTCCCTCTCAGCAAATACGATTACACTTCCTCTGAATATAATATTTCTTATCTCAAATACCATTAACGTAATTACTACATATTCATATAATCTGAACGGGTAGTAAGACGTGGTGCTAAATAAAAAAGTAGGATTCTTGTTTTTTATATACTCAGATTAATATTTGAGGCAAAAGACGAGACAACAGCTTACAAATTACAAACTGAATAATAGAAAGAATTGCCTGCATAAAGTCTTTTTTGACCTTCTCTTGAATTTCTTTCCTATCTATTATCACAGCTCACAAGTATTTGAATTTGTCAACTTATTTAAAACGTGTGTGAGTAATCTCATTTAATCATTAATTTTTCCTAGCTTCTTTTAGCTAGTATGTTCAACACCAAGGTCACTAGCTACTTGATCAAAGGGGTTAATATTGGGAGGCAAACTTAGAGAAAATGCATCAACATTGGAGGGAAGAGAATTTGGGAAAACCCCCATGATAAGTCACACGTGGAAAACAAACCCCCTGCACCTTGCCAAGATTTGAACCTCAACCTCTCCTCTAACTTTTCAAGTTACATTGTAGTAGGGGTGAAAACCGATGGTTTTAAAGTTATTCTTAAAGTTATTCCTTGACATATATTTCTAGATTTATATTTTTGAATCCACCCGCACCGGTGGTCTAATTCATCTGATTTGCTCACAATATTAGAGGTGATGTGGGGGCTGAGGTTCGATTTAAAACTGGATGCACTGAGTTTTTTTAAAATCGTTTTCCACTCTTCTCCCCCACGAATTCGGGTACATTACCATATTGTCTATCCTTATCATACATATCCCATTCGATTAAATATCTGAACATCCCAAATGAGAGCTAAAAAACATATTTGTTGTTAACACCAAACAAATGAAATATTTTTAGTTAAAAAAATACTATTTTTAAAACCAACTCTTGAGATAAATATCACTATGAGTGCATTATTTTTTTAACATATGAAATGTACAGTTTGAAAGGGAAGAACAATATTTTATTTTAACGTAGGTAAATCGTAACAGAAACAGTAATTTAAAACGTTTTGATAAGCTATTGGAAAAATATTTTACACAAAGATTTAAAACAATTGCCAATATCGCTAGCCACACCTTTACACGACAGAAGTATAAAATTATACTACTACACATATATTAATTAATTAAAAGCTCAGTTCATGTTTCAATATTAACAGCACCTCCCTCACATTTTAAAATATTAATGGGTTGACAAAAGGTTGAAACACATCTGTGACGGTTCAGTCACCCGAATCTTTATTTTGTTTTGCACCTAAAATTTTTTTGGAGCCGTATGAACATGAAGCCACTAGATTAATGTTTACAATTTTGCAACCAAACATTAAACAACTATGTCCATTGACACCACAGATGTTACTCCATTCATTTATTTACTGAACTAATTAAAACTCTTAAAATATATATGAATGTGTGGCTATCTGGCTGTGGCAATACACATTTTAGCAATGCTTAACTTACTTTATATATATATATATATATCATCTTTATATATATATCTTTATATATAAATCTTTATATATATATAGGCTATAAATAAAAAAGTATTAGTTTGTTGATTTATATGCATTGTATAAATAAATCTCTCCCGAAAACTATATATTTATTTAGTTTCAATAGTAGAAAGTATATAGATAAGTAGCTAGACTTATCTTGCATTTAATTTAAAATGCCTTTTTAATTATTTTCATAGAACAATCATCATATAGGTATTTCCTATCATTAATAACTTAAAACAACCTTGAACTTAATTGTTGGTTCTAAAAATAAAATACACTTTAAGAAAAAAATTATAATATTGCTACTACCCTATTAGCAGTTTATTTAAAATGTTTATATTAAATCTAATTATAACGTTTTTATGTCCTTCATTTTATCCTTGACATAGCAGCCATGCTCATTCAATATTTAAAAGGTTGAAGTATTCTAAGTGATGTAATGGGCATCACAGGGTTTAATTTCTTCTTGGGTTTGTACTGCATTTAACTATACACACAGGGTACCCATTTATTTACACTAAGAAGGGGTGGGAAAAGTAAAGGTAGAGTTTATATGAGATGTACCCACAGGAGCGTGAAAAAAGTGGAAAACACCCTCGGTACATACCAATGGTGTTCTAACCAAGCTCCAGTGCCAACCAGTACGGGCTATTAAAAGAACAATCTATTGACCGAACGGATGAGGTCCTGATTTAACTTGACCAATTGACATTTCATCTGTCTGTCCGGATCATTGTTCCGCGATAGCTGCCAAGTATGTGGACCTATTTTAACGACACTCGGCAAGAACATTCTTTGGACCTTATTCATCTGTCTGTCCGGATCATTGTTCCGCGATAGCTGCCAAGTATGTTGACCTATTTTAACGACACTCGGCAAGAACATTCTTTGGACCTACAGTAGCCCCGTGGCTTCTTTGGTGCTGACTGACAGTTCACAGCTGACTTCTGACAGTCAACATTTGGGTATATACCTACATTTTGACTGTCAGAAGGGACAGCTGCTAAACACATGTTTTTTGAAGATCATATTGTTCGGCGTAGGGATATATAATTTGGTCTGGTAGCTTTTCAAAGCCGTCAGCTGTCAGCTGTCAGTCAGCATCCAAAGAAGCCATGGGGCTACTGTAGTCCGAGTAATGTATGTAGGCCTATATACTATTTTGATCTGGATATAAGATTCAAACGGCGTAGGGATATATAATTTGGTCTGGTAGCTTTTCAAAGCCGTCAGCTGTCAGCTGTGAGCTGTCAGTCAGCATCCAAAGAAGCCATGGGGCTACTGTAGTCCGAGTAATGTATGTAGGCCTATATACTATTTCGATCTGGATATAAGATTCAATATGGTAGCTGCTCGAGAGGTTTTAAAATTAATAGCTCATCTCAAGTGATTTTAATTTAAAATTCTAAGCAATCGATCGAGTATTTAGGACGTATTTCTAAAAATATTGACATATATTACGAGACTGACTTCGTAAACCACGTGAACAACGGTTATTCTCTATGAATGTAGTGTACTAATCGCGATAGTGTTAATTTGTTTTCTGTGTAACTTGATCACCAAGGAAATATATCCACTTCAAAGCCAAGGAGAAATTGTAGGAGTAAGCGAGATCTACTCTTGACAAAACTTGTACATGAACATTAATGTGGCATAAGTAGTTGTGAATATTATTATACTACTGATATTTTAGAGAGAAGCTAAGATAAAATATTTAAATACTTGCTTAGAGTTGTAATAAGACACATATTGAGGTAAAATCACATTATTTTGAATAACTGATAAGTGATCATGCTTTATCTGTGACTGAGTAGTTAGAATGGAGAGACCACGAATCTTGAGGAACTTGATTCAATCCCAGGTTATGTCGTATTTGTTTACTAGTTGAATACAGGTTTGTTTTTCTACCCAATTTATAATTATCTCAGCTGCTAGGTTTGTAGTATTATGCTTAATGTCCTAAGTTAAGTTAGTTAATATAGCTTGTTCTGATAAAATGTGTGTACTTGAAAATTTAAGTTTAACACTTCAACGAGAAGAAAACTATGCTGAGAGCCACTTATTATTTTTCCTCTCTAAATTAAAGACTTGTGAATATTTTAGTTGTTCAACTCAATAGTAGCGCTACTAACCTATTTGAAGTTGAACACTCTAAACCAAGGCTAGCTCACTCGTGTTTTGGAAGTCGGGGAAGTTAATTACATCATTGATTGACACAAACAAAACAGGGGAAAGCTGTCAACTTTACTTCCAATTTGACCTGTCAACGTTCATGATACCCGTGTGTATAAAATCCTTTCTACTTTTGTTTTAAAACTTGTTTTATGCTTCAAAATATCTATACTAATTTAATTGTAACTTAAGTGTGTTTAATGTAATTATTTAATCACCCGCTTCAGTGGCCGAATTATATAAAGCATCAATCTCTTTTAGACTGGCCTTCTGAAGATGAGGAGATCGGGGTTAGACTCCCTGCCGAGTCAATTGAGGGTAGTTTTTCCAAAATAGTTGCCCACTCTCCTTCTAGGTAAATGCTTGTATATTACCTCTAAAATACGTCCTTCCTCATAGCTACACTTATTAGAGTAATTGTCAATTAATGCGTATATCCTGCACAAGTAGTAAGACACGGTGATAAAAAAAACTATTTAATCAATAAACTAATTTCAAAAAATTACAAATAGAAACTACTATTTTTACCATCTGAAGTTTTATTTTGCACACCTCGTTTTACCACCTGTATCCATATATTTACAGTAAGCAGTATAGGTATGAGGAAGGTATTATAGAGAGGAAATGTACCTGGACTTAAATAAAGCAGAGTGTAAAACAATCTAGATAAAAAAAACACCCTACATATACCGGGCTATAATTCAAACACGACCTTCTTCATCATCGAACAGCTAGACTAGACAATATTTATGTATGTTCCATGTGCCCATTGATAAAGGCTGTTTTAAGTTAAAATCAATAATACATTAACATACGATATCTAATGGGGTGTTTCCCTAACTTTCGCCGGTCGCGTACCTTTGTAAGAGCCATGATCTGCATTCCTGCATTACTTCATAAATAAAAAAAACTACTAAATGGTAAGTCTAAAAGGTAGTTATATATATTTACATCCATTACTGTTTCCAGCTTATGGATTGGTTTTTTAATTATTCAAGTCATATTAAATCTTTCCACTACCTGCTGGCTAGGCATGTCGTAGCTTCATATGCCTTATATATATTTTATATAAATAATTATATGTATATTTATATATAAATAATTATATGTGTATTTATATATAAATAATTCTATATATATAAATAATAATATATATTTATATATAAATAAATATATATTTATATATATAAATAATTATATGTAAATAATTATATATAAATAATATATAAATGATTATATATAAATAATATTTAAATATATATAATATAGTATGTATTTATAGTAATATAATATAATATATATATAATTACAATATATATATATATATATATTGTAATTAAGCTGTATTGGTAAGTCAAACAAACTCTTGACAGAGGTAGATAATCGCTTATGAAAAAGTACATGACATCACGTTATTTATGTATTAAATTGTTTATCCAAGTTACTATTACTTTCTCTCTATCTTACAGGTAGAGAAAGTATGGTGATCGTCAAAAAAATCGAGCTCGAGATTTTGATGAATTTTGACGTTTCATGACTCCCTGAATCCAAAAAAGTGGTTTTTGAATTTCCGTCTGTCTGTCT
>CABFWB010004012.1:43716-60092 GCA_902151455.1 Timema bartmani
TTTTGTTTTAGTTTTGATCTCACCTTTTGAATAATCCTTTATACATATATAGGCATATATATATTTATACCAAAAACACAGTAAACTCATCTATTTATCCTAACACTGTTAGTGAATCCTGAGTCCTGAATCCTGAGTGAATACCTGCTACATTTTAACATTCAGACAATGCTCTAAAATATCACACGATAAAATAATCACATACTATATTAGTAATAGCCAATCAACAACTGTTCCAAACTAACTGAACGTAGCTAATGTGCTTTTTAATTAGACAAAAATACACTTGCAGTGATATTTATAGACTCTAAAAATGTCCCAAGAGACATTAATAATCAGGATATTCGATCGTTGAGATATTTAGAGAAACCCACAAGCATTGATTTGCACTGAGAATAACAGTCAAAATCGTTATAGTCGGGTTTGTCAGTGATTCGGAGGCTGGGATTCGTATCCTGGTCGGGTAACTGAGGGTATATTTTCCATTGAGAGTTTCAAGATCTCCTTTCATGCAAATCTGTGTACATTTCCTTTTAAATTCTACTTTCCTTATCCTTACTTGAGTATCGTAATTAAATTCGGATAGGCCAGATTGGTAGTAAGAAGCAGTGGACATAAATAAAGTGGGCTATATTAAGGCGGGAGTGTATGGAATAAGAAAAAAGGGCAGTGGTTTTGTAATTTTTATAAAAACATTTTTGTCAAAGAAAATCAAACAAGTCTTCAGTAAAAGCATAAAGTTAAATTTTGTTCGCACGGTGTCGTCAACAGTTCTTGAATATCTGTCAAGGGTGTCCTGGAATTTAATGACAACTTTTTCTCTTTGTTTATGTTAAGTTTGTCACCCAATGCCGTCACTATGCTCATGACAGATATTAAAGAACTGTTGATAACATCATGCGAGGAAAATTAAACTCTATGTTTCAACTGGAACAATATTTAATTTATTTTGGCCAAAAATTTTTGCTATAAAAACTCCAAAAACACTTACCTTTTCTCACGTCACCACACCTTTAGGCACCCAGATTCCCATAGGATTCTTAAATAAAAACGGCTGAACTGTAATTACTAATTACTGTTCTATTCCATTAAGGCCTCATCCATTGTGACCCGACAGAATTGAATCCCAGTTCTTCTCTCTGGCCACTGCAGCGTTGCCATCTTTACGAGCATCTGCTAAATGTCCCTTGAAATCATCGTCCCATCTGTGTAGTGGTTTCCACACCCCTCCCCCTATCCACCCTCCTTTTTATATGCTCCCGTGGGTTTCATTGGCATGCGGGCCATTGCAAGAGACGGAGGATCCAGTCCTTCATCCATTCACAAGCCATTCCGCGCATCATCATTTGTTTCTACGAACGTCAGCGAAACGCTGATACGGGAGAAGGGTCAGCGAGATACTCACGTCAACGGGCGTATGACTGTGTGATATCTGTACGGAAGGGAAATTTCGGTATGAGCTTCTTTAGGGCCACGTAAAAGACTACTTATTTGTTGTAGGTAAAACAAAAAGTTGCTTGTTTACACTTTTCCCACCGTAGTTTAGAGGTTTATGAATATGGAATTTCCCTCTCTCTCTCTCTTTCACACAAACTTTTGTTCTCTTTATTTGTCGATTTAATTTTTGTCACCGTGTTTCACTATCCGTATGTGGTACACGCATATCTACTAACTACGGTATTGTAGTAGGTATGAAGAAGTTTGAGGTTTCAGGACGTGTATCCACATTTGCTTGGAGGGAGAGGGGAGAACCATTTAGGAAAACCACTCTCAATATCCCGATCTCCCTATCATCGGCAGACCAGCTTATTGCGAGAGTATTCAACATTTTGCTTTCTCATTCCTACCTCATCAGTGTAAATATACGAATAGATTGAAAAAGTAGTAACAATTAAAGACCCGAGGTGGGCACGCTGACTAAACGTTAGGCGTATATATTCTGGTTTTTAGGGGACGGGGGGTTGCGGGTTAAAAACCCGGATGAGTATATTGACGATGTTTTTTCTTAAATAGTTTCTCACACCCATTAACACAAATTAGAATACATTTTCTCTAAATTAGTCCTTTCTCATGTATACCTGATTAACGCAGTCAAATTCGGTTAGCTCGAGAAGTTAAATATGTGATAGGGAAAATAGGCGTACGCAAAGCACAAACATAAACTATAGTGAAACGCCACATCACTGGTCTTCTTGCCTAATGAAGACGTGTCAAACTCGTTTAATCATAAGCTCCTCATTGAAATTTGAAAATACTGAAGAGGCTAAAAGAAACCTAGTACTATAAATTATTTTTATTCCAAATGAAAATAAAAAATAAAGTATTAAGTAGGGCCTGATCTCTATAGTTGTTGACAGAAATTTGAAACTTCGTTTAAACAAGGATGTGAGTACTAGACTTAACATCTTGTGTTTGGGATCATTCATATAAACCACGTAGCGCTGTTGAGACGGGTGTAGGTGGGGGTGCTCTAATGTCTACATGGTGTTACATGGGGTAGGGTGTTTACAGCACAGTGTTACGTAACATATATCTTATACTTGAATTATTATGTTGTAAAAATAATATTATTGTTTATATTTTCACCGTTGGTAAATATAATTGTATAACTTCTGATTCTGAGTTAGGTTAAATCTGAGTTTCTATTTTAATGTCACAAAAGCTTCCCTATGAAATAATGGCATTTACATTTGATGTGAACAGTTACGTAACACATGCTGAAGGGGGAGGGGTAAGGTTAAATGTCTACTTGGTGTTACATGGGGTGCGAGGAGATTCAAAACATGGTAATAAAAAAGCGTTACGTGGTTTATGGATGACCCCTTGATATCACTTTCATAATTTGATGACAAATGATGTAAACGCAAACAAGCTCTGGTGTTCGTTCCTTTTTAATAAATTAGAACAAATGTTCACACCCTTATGTGTTAGCGAACATTGCATGAAATAGTGAGCAAATTCAACAATCTTCGGGAATTGAAGCGAAAAGTAAAAATATTGATGTACCAACCTGACTTGTTAAATTTCCCCAAAATAATTCCCAATTTACCACTGTCATATTATTAAGTGGTATATTTATATAGTAACACTAGTTGAAAAACCCAGCGTCACCCAGAAAATATATTTTTGGTTTAGTGACTTATGTGGAAGTTAACTTTAAATTTTAAAGTTCTGGTTTAGGCTCCTTGCACACAGAGCATGGTTTTTTTCCCGTGGCCGTCTGACATCAGCTAGCTACAGACCCGCCTTGGTGACGTAGTTATCTAACGCGCTAGTTTATTGTTGAGATAGACTACCGAGGATGGGCAGATAGAGGTTCGAATCTCACTCGGGTGAAATGGGGGTGGTTTTTCCTAAATGGTTTTCCACTTTACCTCCATGTGAATGCGGGTTCACATCCTCTATATTCAACCTTTTCAACCCTTATCCCATTAGCGTAATCAGTATTTTAGTGTATAACTCGAACGGGTAGTAAGAAGTTGTGCTAAGTATTATTAAGTTAACTCTAGATAGTCAGTACGATGGATCTCAAAAGACAATTCCTTTGTATTTATTATATTTACGGAGAAAAAACGACAATTTAGAATGTGGTTGGTACATCCTTTGAATTTAGAGTAGGAGCATTTGTGACCTTGCTCACAAAATTACGAGAGGACGATGCCATATCATTCAACTATTTTCGGAAGTCCAAATTGTCGTTTGATGTATTATTACAACGTCTAAGTGGCAGCTTGGTTCGGCGTAACTCAAAAATGAGGCATGCAATTTCACCGGACTTGCAGTTTGGCGCTCAGCACAGGACTGAAAAATGATGATGATGATGATGATGACGATGATTCCGGATAAATGTGTGGAGAAATCCCGTGCCATGTGAAGGGTTCCATTTTCTACTCGCATGCCCTACCGTGACCAAACACGACCATGGCACCGCACTAGTCCATTGGGGCACCCTGAGTGCAACGGAAGCCGTGTACGGGAAATAACCGTGACCGTGACCTGTGTACAGCCTCATTACACCTAATTGTCAACTTGACTCACGGGACCGTGCCGTGTACGGCCTTATAGTTGCACGCTCATGACAAACAAATTAACTCTTCGTTTTATTAATATAGATTTATTTATAAAAAACATGAATCAGGTCACATTGTATCTCAGTTTATCAAAAGATCCACGTGTCATGCAGAATCATAGATAGTCTCACATGCTGCAGGTTTTACATGTCTGGTCTAACGCACCACTCTCGTGTTGGATTGGATTGCCATTGATGGGGAGATTAGGGCTCTAATTCCGGTCAGATGTACCAAGGATTTGTTTTCCTTAAATGTTTTTACATTAGATCTCCAACGCAATCGTGGGTACATTTCTTGTAAAATTCTACCTTAGACATATCTATTCTTAAGCTTAATTAATAAATGCTTATAACACGAACAGTACTAAGATCTGGGGAAAAAAAATCCATAGAAAGTGAAACATTAGAATATTTCCTATTCCTGTTAGATCATTTTGATTCTCAAATTTTATCTAATCCAGTGATCGTACAGTAACAGTACCCTCGTGTAAATAAGCGGGGAGGGATGTTTATCCTGTATCAACATCCTCTCGACTGACACACAGATCTACACACAACGCTACTCAAACTTTATCGTTCCGCTCGCTTTATTGATCACCGGAGGGGGTGGAGGGGTTCATTTACGTATGAATCACTTTGTGGCCGATACGCAAAGGTACAGACTAAATTAACATCATTAGTTTGTGTTATTTTAATTTACAGATGTGATTGTGGTGCTAGCATAATTCAGATATCGCTCTCATAATTTTGAGTTTTTTTTAAAATTTTCAAACGTGATAGTCGAACAGATTATATTATTTTGCGTAGGCCTATCACGTATACATCATATATGAAAGTAGCGCAAGTATTAGTTATTTTACTTCCTACCGTGGTATTACTAAAGATAACTTTTGTAGCTCTCAGATATTTAGAACATGAGAGGAAGGAACGTATTTGGAAAATCCAAAAGTTACTAAAATCCCTTCTATATTATATTTGGAAGAAGGTACAGGAAAGGTGAATAAAACCATATTTATAAATTCATGCACTAAACCATACTATCTACAACTATCACTTCAGATGTATAATATCAAT
Organism: Timema bartmani; assembly: GCA_902151455.1. Lineage (NCBI taxonomy): Eukaryota > Metazoa > Arthropoda > Insecta > Phasmatodea > Timematidae > Timema > Timema bartmani. Next base: position 48,860 of record CABFWB010004012.1, read on the forward strand.
GCTGGTAAAATTATGCTGAAAAATTAGCCCCATCTTTGGTTTTAGGTTGGCGTTACTTTCATAATGCACTGGATTGTCGGTGACGGGAAGGTCAGGGTTCGAAACCAGGGCTGGTGTATCAAGGGTGTTTTTCCCTAAATTGTTTTCCACACCCCCTCCAAGTAAATACTTAAACATTTCCCTTACATTCAACCTTTACCATCAATTACCTCATTAGTATAAACATTCACACACCTCGGACGGTAGTAAAACGCGATGTACAAATAAAATACTCGTTCGGGTTGCACATATGTATTTTTTTTAGTACGGCGTCTTACTAACCGTTCAAGTTACACGCTTATGTACTAATTACGCTGAGTGCTTTAAGGATAAGGAAGACTATATTTATAGGAAGTGTACCCGTATTTGAGTGGGGGAATCTTTGTTGTTGAAAAAAATCACCGTCAGTACACCCAACCAAGTTTCGAACCTTAGTCTCCCCGTCAACAGCAGCTTAGTTTACTGTAAGAGTAACGTCTTAGATCATGCGGCCACCAAAAGTGGGTCACATGCATATTTATTATGATGAACTAACCAAAGTACCCTTTCCAGATCAAACCGGGACCGGTACCATGGGCTAGAAGTGGACCCCCTTCTCTTTGTACTATTCAACTTCAGTGGCAGCGAAATTTTAATTTTTTAGGAGTAATTTATAAAAAAAGAATAACTTTAATGGGTTTTGACCACCAAGCCAAAGGGGGATTTGAGTACCCATCGCGGTCAACTATCTAGAAAATATTTAGAGTGGCCCTCATCTATATATTTATTTTGTAAACTAGAGTCTTCTTTAAGCTATTTGGAGTGGTCCTCTCCAATAAACCTTTTGAAATTGGGATCCCCCTTGAATCTATTTAAAATGATTTTCAGCCTTTTTATCATACTGCTTTAAAATTTATTTGAAGTGGTTCTCCAGAAAATTTGGAAATTTTGATGCTTCTACAAGCTATTGAGAATGTCCTCCTTCTGCAAATCATTGCAAATTGTATAGCTCTAGATGCGATTTTGAATAGTCCTCTCTTGGAAAATTTTTGAAAACTATATTCTTCTAGAAGATATTTGAAGAGTTTATATTTCAGATTAAAAAATAAATTGAATGTCCCTTGAAGCTATTAGGGTGACCATATAAGCTATTTGGAGTGTCCTTTCTTGGAAAATATTTAAAATTGTATTTCTTTTGAAGATATTTATAATGGGCCTCTTCCAGCAAATTTTGGAAATTTTGGATGCCCCTAAAAGATATTTGGATTTTGATATAAGGCCATCTTTTAGCTTTATATTCAAGAAAATCGGAGGGGAGTGAAATAAATTTAGAGGGGAGAGTTAATCCAGTCAAGGGGGCTTCATATTCTAGAATATTAGAGAAGAATGACATAAATATATAAGTTGGGTCAAGCTTATATTAGGGGAGGGATAAGTTTATTCCAGTTGGGAAGGGGGAAGCCTAAATTATTTACAGGGGTAAATCACCCCTCCCCATCTCTCTTACATTGTTCATCTTTGGTTTGTACATTAAAAAAATTTTTTTTTCACTTTTACAAGAGAAAGGAATGTAAGATAATTATTACTTAAATGCACACTGACATGTTAAGCACATGATGGAATACTTAAATTTAAATTGAATTTGATTTACCGCCTGAATATCTTTATGTTCCAAATTTAATTTCGGTACAAAACTTGAAACCACAAAACTTCCAAACACTTTGCAACGAAGGACAAGACTGGCTCAAACCAAGGATATAATAGTGACAAATGCCAATAAGTTCCTTAATATGGTTAGGCATTTGATATTTGTATTTTCTTTTCTCTTCTACATTAAAAAAAGAAAATAGTGAATTTGGAACTCGGGCCCGGGCCCCTGTAAGTCACGGGCTTAGTATCATTCCACCAGTAGTCTTCCCCTCCTGGCTGGCCTACTTTCTCATAAAACAAAAATAAAACAAACAGCTGCTTTTTTTTTTCAAACACAAACGGTTGTTACAAATGGAGAAATTTAATTATGACAGATTTTTCTTTTCATCATAATCTAAAGTGCTTTATAAAGGTCTTGATTGTCCAATAGATGGCAACACTAGCTCTATTTGAGTTAAAATTTGACTTTACTCTTTTTTCCTTTGTATCCTTAAAATGATAAGCTAAACAAAGACGTGAAATAAGAAAATAAAGACATAAAAAAGTCCCTAACATCACATGAAATTCTATGTTAATCCGTTCATCAATTTACAATAACAAAAAAAAAAGTGTATAGTGAACAAATCTCAGTGGTACGTCACGTTGTGCCTTGGGATATGAAACACTGATCTTAGGTGTATTTAATGTACCTTCTTTGTTTATATGTAGCTAGGTATATAGTGTAAATAATCCATGTAGTCTCAACATTACTATCTAGCTTGTAGGAACAAACTTACTCGCCCTACATTTTCTGAAATACAACTCTTTAAAAATAAAAGAGCACAATACAAATCTACATTTAGATTTTGGACTACAAAGTTACAAGTTGAATGTTGTTGTAGATGCCTGCTTAGGTTCAAGGGGCTTTGAAAGAGGGTTGGGATGGGGGCAATGCTTACAGTAGATAGTGGTTTCCATAAAACTTTTACACAAATATTTGAATAATAGATGCTTCAAGAAACACTCGGAACAAGACAACTCCTGTCGTTTGTCTTTTCAATAAAAGAAGACTTAAGAGCGTGAAGGCAGCTGTCTAGTGCATTTGCACCAATTGGACAGAAAAAGAGTGAAGGATTTTTTAGGGAAACCCATTATTTCTTCTAGCTTGAGCAGTGAGCACTATACATTTATGGCAGAAAAAATATATTTTGGAAAGTACTGAATAGTTATGATGAGTGTAGGTGTACGGAATATGAGTATAAACTCTAAAATGTTTAAATGTTTTAGACTACGCGATTTTCTAGGATGACATGTTTGAATGTCTTTTTTTGATGGTACTATCAAGTTTTCTTTAAAATTGAGATAAATGTTCTATTTTACAATTTCACTGTCATAAGTATGTTGCAATATTTCTGCTTAAAATTAAGTTTATTTATTTTAGAGAGAGAAAATTCTTACTATAGATCTACCCTCTTTATTGTTTTATAAATGAAATAAATTTTAAAATAAAATCTCAAATACAAACGTGAATGTAGTATTAGAGGTTAATTTTAGACCATTTATATCTTCAATTAGCTCTAGTTTATTTTATAGGAAGAGGTTCGATACAGTTTTAAAAGGCTTTATGTGAAAGTTAACTACCGTTTAGTACGGCATTAAAAAAAGTTTACACTTGTTACATATTTATAAAATAAGGTTGAATATTAATTTTGTGACGATATAGATTATTTGTACAAATTGTGTTTCACTTGTTTTTAACTACAGTCAGTTTTTTACCTGCATCGGTGGGCACGTGGACTAAAACATCAGGCTCATCTTCTATAGTCTAATAGTATCAAGGCTCAAATCCCAGCCCAGTATAACAGAGGTGTGTTTTCCTGATTTGTTTTACTCTGTCCTTCAACATTGTGGGTACATTTGCTCAAATTCCTATCGTCGTCATCCCTATCCTATTAACTCGATTAAAACACTTATATTTTGGACGTGTGGGAAAAAAATAAAGGGCCAGTTTCATAGTCATATTTAGTACGCCTAAAGTGCGAGTCGATACTAAATACAGGACGACACCTACCTAGACCAAAATGGAATGGGCCAGTTTCGCATATGAAACTGGCCCATTCCATTCAATTTCAGGTAGGTGACGTCTTGTATTTAGTATAGCGCCGCACTTGAGGTGTACTAAATCTGACTATGAAACTGGCCCAAAGTCTGTTTTGGATTTAGCGATGTTGTGTACGAAACTAGACAATACAACAAAGTTTTTTTTTTTTTGCCAACTATCAACTTAACGTTTACTAACATTCAATTAACGTTCTCGTGACTTCAAGCAAAGTAAATTTTTCCCTTGTGTTTATAAATGGAAGTCATCACGATGCATTTAACTTAAAGTTCATTTAATGTAAGAATTGCCCTGAGGCGAATTGCTAAGTTATGTTACGTGAAGGTTAAGTGAAGGCTACTACATAATCCTCTCAGTCGATCATGCTGCGAGCAGCGTCACCAGGGCTATTTATCACTTAATTTGTTTGTAACTCACTTCGATGGGCGCGTGATCTAACGCGCTACTCTCGCAGCAATCTAGACTGCCGATGACAGGGGGACTGAGGTTAGAATCTCGTTCAAGTGTACTGAATATGGTTTTTCCAAAATGGTTTTCCAATCTCTCTCCACAAAAACGCCGGTACACTTACTCTAAATAAAACCTTCCTAATCCTTAAAAACCATTGGCGTGATTGGCACATAAGCGTATAACCTGAACGAGTAATAAGACGCGGTACTAAAAAAAATGTTTATGGAACTCAGACGACTTCTACGGTATAGTACGTTATTTCGAGTCTCGTTAACACTAAACCGTCGTAGCCTCTTAATAGCCTATATTTAGTAAAGCCAGTAAGCTTCTATTACACTTAACTACTTTCAGCTTAATTAGCCCTAAATGCTTGGGTTCCATTTAAATTAAAAAAATTGTTTTCAAACAGTTCCAATCCATTGTCTGTATTTTGGTTACGTTACTTTACGTGAATCCTTACCGCAAACGGGGTTTCTTAACGTTAAGTGAACGTTGTTACGTTGATCATGATCCCGGCATTATGCAATACCTTTTGGCTCATACCTTTAATCTGCCTATAATTTTGAGAAAAAAAGAAAGAAGGCAAGAAGAAAGGATAGAAGATACCATTTCACTTTATTCCCTGAAGTGTAGCGAGAGCAAAGCGATACAAATCAAAAGCATTTACTTACATTCGAAAACATGTTGGCGACGGAGTACTGAAAGAGAAAGGGATGGTTGGGTGGAAAATGGGGATGTAGGAAAGTGATAAGGGGTTGGTATGGGGGCTAGTGGGGTGGGGGAGAGAAGGTTCTGAAAGCAGCACTTCCACAACTGCCAGCCACTTCCCTCCATTTGTCGCATTGTTATTTCCCTAGGATCGCGTGCGTTGCTCTTTATGTGTGTGTGTATCAATATGCTGAATTCTCCCAAGACGACATTTACTAGGTGACATTGAAAAATTCAACGGCTAAGGTTAGAGTAATAGAAAACGAGGTAGGAGGGGAAACGCTGGGAAGAGAAAGAAAAGAAGTGCTTCGTGTTGGCGTGATCAATCTTACAGGTAGGTCTAGGGTTCACGGAAAGTGCATAAATATGATGAATCGTCGAACAAAACATGCTGTACACATTCAAACTAAGCTCTGTTTAGGAGATACTTGGCAAATAATTAATTACCTTTTGAAAACTCTAAATTAACTTACGTTTAAATAAATTATAAAAACAATACTGTAAATAAGTCTTCCAAATTATTATTAAGGATTAATTTATTATTTTAACATAAAGGCTATTAACAATATACCACATTAATCGGTGAGCACTTTGGCTAAGGTGTCAGCCTCATATGGTCTGGTTTGCAGGTGATGGTGAAGTCGAGGTTCGAACCACGTCCGGGCGTACCGGAGGTGGTTTTTTATTCCTAAATAAAGTTTAAATCTCACCTCACCCAAATACATGGGACATTCCCATTAAAATGTAGCATTTTCATCCCTGGCTCATAGGTGTAACTATTCGGATAGTCCATGTGAATAGTGAGACGCGATGAATAAATAAGTAACGTCATAGCTTGCAGCCTTAGCCAATCTAGTGTGCAATTATTATGACATAAATCTAGTGAACTCACCCTTTCAACTCCTCTGACTCAGCAGTCGATTATTTAGACTAGGTCATTGTTTTTTTAAACACCATCAGTTGTTTTGCCAAATAGCATAACAAGGAAGTGTCAAAACCAGTATCTAAGGAGAAACACCCCTCCTTTATGGCTATATAACGGTGAGTTTTGGACCTTAAGAAAAAGAAGAGCGGGTGGTGGTCAGACGTAAGACAGTTACTAATGGAGCTAGTCCAAAGTGCTTTCTACATAATCAGCTACCAAGTCTAACCAACTTGTGTAGATAATATCCCGCAGTTTTGAATCACTGTTCTGCCCAATGGAGGACAACACTACCCATCCTAGAAGTCAGAGTTCGTTAGTAACATCACAGCGCCGGACGGTCAGGTGTATGATACCAGCTATGGTTATAGCGTCGAAGTTAGGTCAAGACACGGACTGCTAAGTAGGAACATTGACCTAACAAGTACCTTTTTCTAAACTCTATCAATTAGTTCTGAATCCTGAATCACATTATACACTACCAGCTTCATTAATCTATTTCAATAAACCAGATTAAATGAGCCCTACCATTATTTGCCCCTACCTATTCATCCCACAAATCCAACTTGTCACGTTAGGCCCACGTGATTGGGAGTAGCGACGGTAAATAAATAAAGTAATCTGAGGCAGGGATTAAGGTAATAGTAAATCTACTCATATTAACTCATAGACAAATTAAAGAGTGGGAAAAACTATAGTAGGGAAGTCTATAATATGTGGAAGATCATTTTCAGTGAACCAAGTAAGGATTTGAATCTCGACCTCCTCCTCCTCCTCAGTGGCTTCAAACAAAATGAGATTCTAGATCACTCGACCAATGCTGAGGGTAAATATACCAACAGAACAAATTAAGTTTGTTTCTTTTTCCTACGGATTGATTACAGTAATAATTGCTAGTGAGTGAAAGCTTTAAAAATAAAATAATTTCAATGTAATCTAGCAATTCAGCACACCATCCCATTTAAGGGGTCCAACTACCAGAGTGCTAACATGTAATGCAAACATCCAGAAACACCGTGTTATTTAATAAGGGATTTTTTTGTTTCAAAATATCGCTAGTGACCAAATTTAGTCGGAAGGTAAAATAATGTAGTATTAAAAACCTTTACATTTTATGTTGAATAATTTAAACACATAACGAAAAGGTGAAATTAGTGGGCCTGTCCACGGTTCACGTACACCTATAATTTTGTAATCACTTGACGGAGGAACTGCGGGAAGAGCTTCACTAGACTTGACCAAGCAGAAGTACGGAAAGCCACGATGTTCAAGGCGTCTGAGTCACCACCTCGCCGCAGAGCTAAGCTACGGCAGATCTTAGAAGTATAGAGGAGTCGTTGAGAGTTTTTATATCAGTATTTCTGACTAGTTTTCCTATGTCCTTCAGGCATAGTTTATGTTGTTGAGCGTAGTGCTCTACTTTGTTCAATGTCCTTATGACATAGTTTTGTATGTCAGTATTTCTGACTCATTTCCCTATGCCCTTCAGGCATAGTTTATATTGTTGAGCGTTGAGATTTATTCTTCAATGTCCTTATGACATAGTCCTTGTATATCAGTATGACTGACTTGTTTCCCAGTGTCCATATGGCATAGTTTATAGCTTTAGGCACTACCATTCTGTGTCTATTAGGCTTAGTCGCAAATATTGGGGCTATGATTAGACTAATCAGACTATATGACCATGCTGCGGCTATCTTAAAGGACAAAATTTAGCATTAGACAAGACCAGGATATCTATTGCTATGTGTCACGACCTAACAGGTTTTGTAACCGACACTAGTCTTTTTACTTTCTCTCTATCTTACAGGTAGAGAAAGTATGGAAATCGTCAAAAAAATCGAACTCGAGATTTTGATGAATTTTGACGTTTCATGACTTCCTGAATCCGAAAAAGTGGTTTTTGAATTTCCGTCTGTCTGTCTGTCTGTCTGTACCTNTTTTATGAGTGTAAATGTGTACCGACTTGCGGTACGCAACCCATGGAAGTGCTAATAGTCCATAGTAGTGGCCCGCGTGGTTTTGTCTATTTTGTTCGGTCCTCTTGTGGATCCTTTGAATTTAGTAAATCTTATCTTTACTATGGACAGTAAAGTTCTCCCATTCACTGGGTAACACATTTAATAATACTATTGATTGCTCAGGCAGTACTTATTAGGAAGAGTCCGGCCATAGTATTGATAGAATCTAGCTTTCCTGGTAGCTCGCCTAATACGGATAGTTATTTGTAGTTTTTATAGGAGGTTATAATGTTATAATGCCTTACTGTTTTAACTCACGATGGAGTTAACACTCGATAATTAATTCTTGGTAATTACTTCCCTCGTAGCTCATTAAAGTAGGACTTATGTTGTGTGGCTTAGTTTTTGTATGTTTTGTTGAGAACAGTGACTGCAAGTATCAGTCAATAAACTATTGTTATATAATGATTGGTATGTATGTATATTGATTTGATTGCCACCACTAATTTATAGTTGCGTGGAGCCGCTGCCTTTATTCATTAGGATAAATCTGTATAAGCCCTGCTTTGACGAGCTACTAGATTTAATAACAACACCTATTACCTATTAGTGTGGGTAACAGTCATAGGTGCTTCACACCTGATGCTCCTGTCGAGCTACATACATTTATTATTGTTTCCTTTCTTATTCATGTCTAAACAATGGATGATTTATATAGTTTCTAACTGTTTTTCTATGTACTTCTTATTGACATGTTTCGATATTAATAAACTAATTTGTTAAACCTGCAATATATTCTTATGTCTTATACTGTAAAAATAATGTAACCTTACGTTATAACTTTTTTTTTTTACATACCTGAGCACAGAGAAATCTCTTCCAGATCCAGACTTTAAGTGACCTTTCTGTAATCTATTACCCTTGATCACTGTCGACTTACAGAGGTAAGTAATTCCCGGACTAGGAAGGTTGACATAGTTGGAACGAGAGAGACATCCACAAGCTTTCACGAGTTTCAAGGAATTTTTATTTGTTAGGGGCATCTGTAGTGAGATTTCTTTGTATATAAATTATATCAATGGGAGACATTAAAACCAAGAGAAATTAAGATTAAAACACGTAAATATTTTATTGGATGTAAAAATAAACCAGTATATAAAAAGTAAAAGTCTTCTTCAGTTTCACCCGGAATCAAACCGGAGTCCTCTTGACCGATGTCCACTCTACCCACAAGTCACGTATACGAGATACCTTATAATAAGGTACATAATGTAGTGTTATTTACTCATAGCTGTACTATTTCAATTCTCATTCATAAGACCAATCCGCTTTGCCGGCTTTTTTAGTCTGTGAAAACTAAAATCTAACCCAGTGGAAATTCAAAGTAAAGTCCCTAAGATTTATTTAGTTAATACCACAAAAGGGCTAATTTTATAGGATTTTCCTACTGGGTATTAAGGAAATATTTTTTTTTACAATAAATAACAATATATTTTTCTATTTTTATAAACATAAATAGCTGGTTATTAAAAATTTGATTTAGAAAAAAAAATCTGGTTTCAAGGAAATATTTTTTCATAATAAATACAAATATATTTTTGTTTTTACAAACATAAATAAATGATTAATAAATATTTGATTTAGAAAAAAACTGGATTTGAAATTTTTTGTTAAAATTTATATATTAAATATGAAGTGTTTATTGTTATTAACAAGATGATAATATGTTTGTTTTTCTTAGGAAAACCCACTTAAGGATAGTATATTAAACTTAATAAAAAAAATTGTTCAAAGTTATAATACACTAGGAATACAAATGTGTCGTACCATTTATTTAATCTAGGCCTTCCAAGGAGAGGAGATATGCAAATATAGTAAGCCTTTATTTGATCCAACTTCTGAGATAAGTACTACGTATTATAGGGGCTATAGAATAGTTATCTTATTGGTTAGCTATCTTTGATCAAGCCTAGCTTAAGTGCAGATACATTTTTGGTTGAAAGTTAAACAATGTATCTGATTCCGATTTATGACAACGAAGATTCAGAGATTCTTATTTTAAGTTCAAAAGTAGCTAAGTAGGACTATAAACAGCTCGTAATGTAAAGTGTAGGAACAAGAGTATTAAGACTGAACTAAGTAATAACTAATGATAAGATCTTGCTAAGAGAAGGAGCCGAAGGGCGTAGAAGATGGCATTTTCGATGGTTCGGCAAAGAAGAAGAGAGAAAGGGAATGAGAGAGGAGAGGAGAGGTGCTCATACTTAGATATATATATATATATAGAGAGAAGAGGTGCTCATACTTAGATATATATATATATATATGTTGGTAATCGGATTGCGGCAGACGTGGTAAAAGAGGCTTAACATCTGTCTCGATCTTCGACTCTAATTCAACACTTGCGGTGACTACAACGAAACCAAATCGACAGCCTCAGGACCTGTTTCAAGTGAACATGCAAAGGCTCTTCTCATTATAACCCTGCCCACCTCTCCACCACCCCCCCTTTCCCGCGAAAATCAAATAAATTACTATCTCAAACACAATCCATGTGTTTAAATTTGAACAGTGTTTAGCTTGTACTTAATATTGACAATTCGAGTAGAAGGGTAAAATATGTTGTAAGGTTTTTGGGATTAATTAATTAAAATATTCCATTATAACGCGGACTCAATGTAAAGATAATATGGTGATAGTAACCAACTTTAGTAGACATGCAGACTAAACGTTAAGATATTCTGTTTCTCCTATGATTGAGGGGTCTGAGTTCAAATCACGATTGGATGTATTGAGGCATATTCTTCCTAAACAGTTTCCCTCTCTCACTCCAAGCAAATGTGGGTGGCATGTTAACCAACATAATTATATAACTAATTAGTAACTTATGCTAGTTTTGTAGTTGAATGTAATAATACAAGTTCTAAACAACTCGAGTTCGATAACAATCAATATGTATACTCAATGTTAAATTTATTTTAACTGAAATAATATTTTTTTAAAGAGACCTTGTAAACATAGTAAAATAATGATTATTCAAATATTTAATGATCTATTGTAATGAAAAAAAAAATATCTACTTATACTTTTATTTATGTATTTATTTATTTATTTTAATTTTGTCATTTATTTTATTTATGAATTTATGAATTAGTTTAATTTTAGATAATCTATAATATATAATATAATATTGTGTTTTATTGGGCGCCAACTACCAACCCCTTTTATTTTGTGAGGTAGGTAGATTTTTAATTATTGAATAAATTTATCCCCATAAACTGCTCAGCGGTAATACGAAAACCCTTTCTCTCAAGACCCCTGGACTTTACCTAAAGTTTGGACTTAAGTTGGACACTTACAACCGAAGACTTTCTGATGCAGATTATTATTCTTGCTCGGACCAATCCAATCTACTGAGCATCGCTA
>CABFWB010004013.1:0-24955 GCA_902151455.1 Timema bartmani
TACTTGGAAGCGCTGTTATCACTGGATATTTTAAGTTATATCTCACTCGAGGGGCGCAGCAAATCTCCCGTGATGTTGAGTGTCTATTATTTCCTTGTCTGTGCCCAGGGTCTCAGTCCCCATTCACTTTCAAATATCTTCTGGAGCCCCTGAGGATTGATGTCAGTAAATTAGGTCTACTCAGCAGAACCTAGGCCAGTCAGATCTGTAGGTTAATTGAGATAAATAGTCCACGTATTACAGTTCATAATATTGATTTAATACTGACCTTCAATAATGATGATGTTTCAATGTACGATTTAATTACTATAACACTAGTCATTTGCTTACACAAACATCACACACTTGTTATCATACAACAGAATAATAAACTCCCACCAATATTTTTGGGGAGGGTGTCAATTACTCTCACCCCTCTCAGGCCTCAACCCTCTCTCCTACCTATTTAAAACTTGACAATCTTGTACTAGATAGTATTATTTAAAGTGGTTCCAACAACGTTTTAAGTGTGATAGTACTTTTTGAATTACAAGTTAAAAGCCACAATTAATAAGCAACTAAAAATATGAAGGCGTCCGGTTGCCATGAAGATTAAACAAGAGGATTCCTCTTCTCATGTCACAATGATATATAATTGTGTAAATAGGCAAATAAAGGAAAAAAGGTTATTTCTATAGGGTAAAGAGATTAAAAAAGAGTAAAATAGCCAAAATGGGTAAATAGGGAAAATGGGGTAAAAAGGTTAAACGGTGTAAAAAGGTCAAATGGCGCAAAATGCTAAACAGGATAAAAGGTTAAGTGGTGTGGGAAAGTTAAACGGGTAAATACGCTAAAAAAAATGATAAAATGTTTTTGATTGGATTTAATTACAAACCTCTAACAACCAATTATTTATGCTGTGTCACTCTTATTTCTCTATTATCAGCCCCAACAGGCAAGAGTTTAAAGTATTGTGAGTTAATAATGAACTAGAACTTAATCTTCAAAATAAAAGTCAGCTTTTAAAATATGCTCAGATTATATCTCTATTTTGACATTGTGTAATGTTAGTCAGCCTACTTTCATGTTTAGTATCACAATTAAAACCGATAAAGGATTAATATTTAAGTATAATCTAAGATTTGGTTACTATTCCCTGTGGTTAGTTTTATACACTAGAAATAAAGCTATTTTATAAATTCCCCATGCGAAAAAAGAATACACCATCTGGTAGTTTATATATTTATAGTAATTTAAACCCAACTTATTGCATTTATAGCTATCTATCAAAGCATATCTGTACCTGGATATTGTTTCTTTCTTATATCCATTCCAGAAAAAAAATATTTCTAGTATTTAAAACTGCAGGCTACTCTTAATTAATCAAAACAAACTAGCTTCAAACAATATTTCTTTATAAAATACTACTTTATATTTCAATTTATAATTTATTGAATAATGTTATCCAAAGTATCAAAAAATTTTAATACGTAAACAGTAGAGTGATTTTTTCAAAGTATTATTTAACATTATTTGGAACCAACAATGTAAGGAGTATTGTAAATACGACGTGATCAATTACACTATGCTCTTTCATAAACAGGAAGTTAACAATTGAAAATTTCAAAGCGCCTCACACGCCTACATATTCCAGTATGAACAAGAGGACTACAAATAAATATTAATAATTGTGTACGTTTAAAAATGTTATAATATATAGCATATGATATGAAGTATATATTTTATTTTCAGTTCACGTTCTTTCTACTAATATAAATAAGGAGAAAAATAGCTTTGCACAGTATTTACTTTGTTTTCTGAAGATAAACTTGTCACATAGAAGGCTGATTGCTCACAAATAGATTCGCAAACACACATAACTTTATTAGTAGTTTGCAGAAAATAGCACAAATCAGATTACACTAATTCAGTATATTGTGCTGTCTTTATAAGCTTGTAACAGTTTACTAACAAAGCTAGCTCAATACCATAGTTCTTCTTATTAAAATCATGGATAGCTCAATTTATTTCTCTTTGATTTTGGGTAAGTACCTACCAAGTCTCTCACTTATAAAAAGAGGTTTGTTTGCCTGTCTGTATGTCTGTATCTCAAAAACTGCTGAGACATTCTAGACACAGTTTTTACTATTTTATACCTAATACTCCCAGGACAGATACAGTCTACTTTTTTTACTTTTAAAATCACTAAAATTGATAGTTTTTACAAATATTCAGTCTTAAGCCACGGATTAGTTGTTAGTTTTCTTGTGAATCGTATGTATTACTATCTGGTTAACCCTTTCTTCGCACGGGGAAACAAAGTAGCCTTTGTTATTCTTAGTATATAAAATAAATCACAGTTAAAATATGAATAACTTTTAGTTTAAATTGTGTTACAAAACTGGAAATTAGTCAAGATAGAGATATAATCTGAACATGTTTTAAATACTGACTTTTCTTTTGAGGATAAGGTTATAACTTCTCTATACACAATACTTGTAATTCTTGCCTGTTGGTGCTAATAAAAATGAAAGAATAGTGTCACAGCATGAAAGTTTGTTAAGGAGTTAAAACAAATTAAGGTTACAAATAAATATCTTACAGTCTCTAAGTATTAGCAAATAATCATTTTAAACGTTTCTGACCGAATATTATCCGCTATTTTGAATCAATATCATTAGATCTTAGTGTTTTGGATTTTTCTAAAGAACATTATCTCAAGACCTATTGGAATTCCAATTTTAAGATTTCTAGGATCTTTAGAAGTGTTCAAATGACTCATGCAGATATAATGATTTCCAAACTATATCAATTATGATGTTCTTCATCCATATGCACCATTTATATAATTTATTATTTTACAATATCAAGATAACCATGAAAATGTTCAGGCGCTTTCACCTATTTAAGTTTGTCCCTATTCAAGTATGTATATACTATCACTCTCTACCATATGGGAAAAGTTTTATTCTAATAGTTTAGGTATTTTTTTTACTGCTGATGATGGGAATATCAAGGTTTTAATTTTGGTTGAATTTCCTATGGTGGTTTCACCTTAGTTCATATAGGAATATAAGTTTTGTATCGATGTCAGAACGTTCGTATAGTCATACAATTCCCAAATATGGAAAGGTAGATTGATATCTCGTACGTGCTTGATAAAATTGAGCAAATTGACCGATTAAAATCGTTCGTAGTGTATGTAGTCTAGGACAACTAGGCGCTGGCCAGACTGGGCAACAAGACAACTGGGCGCTGGCCAGACTGGGCACCAAGACAACTGAACTGGGCGCTGGCCAGACTGGACACCAAGACAAATGGGCTCCAGTGTAAAAATGTAATGATTGTTTTTTTACGTAAATATTCATTTTTGGAATTGTTTTAAAATAATCATAACAGAGGAATCTTAATTTGATTGTATTTATAGAGTTAGACTACCTGATATTTTAAAATTAAAAAAGTATTAAACACCTCAAAGAAACATGAAAAACACCTAGCCTAGCCTAGCATAACCTAACCTAACTTCCATTTTTTTTACACTTGAAACACACATTTTTTATTTCTCTTACAATTAGAACAATTTTTTTTTAAGGCAATACTATAATTATCAATACAAACAAATTAAGGTTACTCTGTTATGATTTTTTTAAACTACTCCAAAAATGAATATTTACGTAAAAAAACATTCATTACGTTTTTACACTGGCGTCCAGTTGTCCTGGCACCCAAGTTTACCAGCGCAAGGTTGGCGGCACCCAACTGATGACGCCCAATTGTCTGGATCCGTCCGTATTGATTGGAGGCACTAGCGATGAGATTTTTTCTATTCAATCTTGGAAGGAGTCTTGAGGTTGGCTCGTAGTAGCACGGTACTGTCATTCATCAATCAGACAAGTATTAACTCCTTTTAAGCATTAGTCAGTATGCGGGAATAGTCTTTCACCCTAGTATAAGGCGTAAAGGGATGCAATCGTCAAAAGAACCCGTCGTGGCGTGCACTTCTACCCCACCGAGTTAACATACCGCGCTTTGAAGGTACGCTTGTTCGCCTTTCTGAGTCGATAGTTAGTTTTACTATTAAGTTGGCATATTTGCTTCTCTCGATTGATCGATCTCAACTCCATTGATCTCGTTATCAATTCTCTAGAAGAAATGTAGTATATCATAATTGATGACTATTGAAGTACTTTTGACAGAACCCGTATTTAGCAGCAATTTTCCTCTTGTATGTAGAGTTGAATGGCGTGGTAAGGTGTACAATAATATTACTGGATAGATATCCTAAGATCATTCCAGGTAGTTGATGATTCGGGAATATACAAAGCTACGAATTACACTGAAAACTGGTCAAAGCATTATTGAATGTGACTGGTTCTATAATGTTCAATATTTTTCCATACAATATTTCCATAGCGAGTAAACTAAGTGTTGTAAATAGAGTTTATTGGATGGTGTATCGATATAGACCAATATAAATTATATGCAGATAAGATTTGTATGGAGGACAAGGTCACCATTTGGTTTATCTAGTACGAGTCTCATTGTTTCAGATAGAGTCGTAACGATAAAATATCATTCCTAGAGTTGATTGTTTCTCCTCGTTTGTAAAACAATCATACAGAGACTTTATCACCCGTTTCGTTACCGGAAGGTTACTTATATTACTAGGTTATTTCTCTATTTTATAACCTGGAGGGACGTTAATGCTGAGCTTGTGAAGGTTCTCCGTTTACGTAAGCCCCACTAGCATGACTTCACTTCACACGGATCACGTTCACATGCAAAATATTCACAGTATTGGTCGAAATAATCGTTTTACCTCCGGAAAGAAGGATAAGTTTCGAGACCTAACAGAGATACGAAAACGCCATGTAGAGAAAAGTCGATATCTCGATCAAAAGTTATGTAGTTCTTGAGAGTGGTTGGATCACCGATGGTGGACGGTTTCACATCGCTACTAACCACTCTTCTCGACGACTCTCCACACTTAGTAGGTTATAAAGAAGATAACTCTTCATCAGGTTTGAACTCTGACCCATCAATGAAAGCGCCATAGCCATGTTTACTTACAGGGTTTATTGCTAGCACGGATATTTAAGGAGAGCTATTAATAGATTATCACAGACAGGAAACGGTATCGTACACTTGATACTGTGTATGATTATATATTTGGCTTAGATATCCAAAAATATCGAACTAATCCGCTAAACTCCCTACTCATTGAGTACCCTTACCTTTGTCTCTATCGAAATTTATGAAATTATTTTCATTCATCCATACTCATCTGGATGATAAAGGATCTCTTGCAAATAAAACTCTAAATGAAGGAATATTTAACAATTTAGTGCAGTTGATAAAATCTGTTTTGGTAAGAGCACATTTAAATAGTCAGCTTTTAGGCTACGGACGTAGATAAATCCCCTTACATAAAGAGATATATTCGAGCATACGATTATGACACTAAGCCTCACTCAATTGTTATTTATCAGCCTTTGCACTACTGAGAGCTTTGGTACTATTGACAGTTTTCGGGATTCCTGCCGTACCTCCATTAACCGCCTCTAGTGACACAGTTAGAGGAAGTATAAGTACTCACCCTACTTCTTAAAATTTTTAGTGGTAATACGTGATTTATTATTATTATTGTACTGACGATGACGTCCTTTGGTAAGGTTGGATGTCATTTTGATTCTTGATTTATTCGTATTCACTATATCCAAAGCATTTCACTTAACTTTGAATTGGGGACGATAACATTTTTTAAATCATTCTTGTTAAACTCACGATCTGCAATATGATGGCCGGGAAAATCCTACAACGGAGTAGGCTATTATTGTGCTCTTTACAGGTTCAGTCTAGCTTGTTCACACCAGAATAACCTCGTTCCAAACTGTTTGCCAGCTTAGTACCTGGTCCGAAATACTGAAAAATGGGTGTATGTGGTTTGAACGATAGTTTATCGATAAGCTTATTAAATATAATACCTCCCTTTCTTCGCTTCATGAGACGTAATAATTCTTGTTTGTATATTCATGAGCGTTATATAGTCTTGTTAATCGGTATGCTACTCGTGAAATAGATCCATTACCCACCCATCACAATGTTCATGAAGAGGTAAAAGCACAAGCCAAAAGGCACAATACGTTGCTACCCGATATTATCTGCTGTGGACCTTCTAATTGCGGTGAAATAATAATTAGATCAGTCTGCTTGATTAACCTATAGGATTTTGATTTAATAATGAAGTACGTTTATTCTAAATCGTTCTATATCCCAAACTATCAATGAATATCCCAAGTTCTTTCACTCGTGTAAAACATGGGCTATTACCTTTATTCTGACAACGAAGGGTTCGTTCTACCGTTCAAGTCGATCCCCAACTCTGTATTCTTTTCGACAACGTCACTTGTGAAAACAATCTAATATAAAGGCTAATTTCAGCATGGATAGTTACAGAGCTATGGACCTTTTTATCTATGTCAAACATACTCTAGTATTCCTAAACAGATGTTGAGATATAACGATAAATTTTTAATCCTTTTCATGATGGAAGATACCAACTTGAAAAACGTCAATAACGATCATGTAAACACAAACATGGCCTTCCAAAGGTTTAAGGAAATGTGTTAGATATGTTGGAAGAACAAGTATGATTTCCTAGTCTTAAGCAAAGATTACGATAATTTAAATTGTCTCAAATGAACCGGTTTCTATACCTTTATATTTAACGATTAATATGCATATGCACATATTCTCAGTTTGTGAATAGACATCACGTCGTTCATTTAGAAATTTGCTCATAGTCTCTACACGTATATATTGGATACCTTAGGAAGATATGGAAGTTTAAATCTAAGCTTTCAATGGCATTAAAAAGTGCAATCGAAGGGAATAATAATTAATAAGCAAGAAGTCTAACCTAAGAGATTGAAAGTAAAAATCACTCTTCGAGTCATATCATTACATGCCTCAAGCTCATTCTGCTAAAACGTACGGCATTCGTTATGATGGTGACACACCCATGTTTGATAAAAGTAAGGGAACACTGCTCGTCAACAATATTTCTGAAGCATATCCCTGAGGGCTTTTAGAATAAGAAGAGCACCTTACAATTACACCGAGAAGGATCTGAATTTGTACAAGAATAGGCTTTAATATAATAATACACATCAAGCTAAAAAACGAATCAAACAGACTTTTCAAGTCATGTACTGGACCCAAGGGTCTACGTATAATCGAACATATATTTCACGATAATATTGAGATAGAAGAATTATAAGTGACAGAATAAAAGTCATCAAATACTTTTATTAGAATGATCCTAAGGAATTGGTAGGTTGATCACGACTCTTGCATGCATTGAGGGGAGCCCGTAATATGTCTCACGATAACGATATCATAACGATCATTGAAGAACCACGCCAGGCCAGAAGCATCGTTCAAAGTATTTGTACTATTCAGATTATATCATGTCTGTTGTCACGAAGGATATCACGATCGAACTTCATCTTGCCGTATGAAAACGTTTCACTTGAAGACAAGTCAACGTGTGGGGGTTGAACAAGATTTTCAGGCAGATCTGGTGGATATTAAAGCTTACTCTTGATCTAATATGGGATACAAGTAACAGTAATCGACGTCGATCCTAAACGTTCTTGGGACGTACCCATCAAAACGAAAATGGGGAAGAAAGTTCCCACTGCCATAAAGCACGCTCTCAGACAAATGACCACTAGCGGTTTACTTTGTATGCAGACGGATACCGGTACAGAGTTTTAAAATGACAATTTCAAAGCTCTCATGGCGAGGAAAAGGGACAATAATTATTATACGTACAATAATGTTAAGGGGGGAGTAAAAAATAAATGAGGAAAAGATAGCATTATATTATGCTGTATAAAACAATCAATTTCTAAAATTGTGATTTTCAAAAAATACTTGTGTCATACAATCCTTCCAATTAGTTAAAGTAAAAAAAAATGTAAATTTTTTACTACGTTTCCTAGTACAAATCTTGTTCGCGTAATACTAAGTTTGAGAGCTGTGCGGCCGTAGGGTACTTAAACAAATATATAGCTTTTAATTCGCTTTGTTTACATTTTTTTATTTTCTTAATGCCTCGTGCCTGCCTACTTAGAAAATTCCTGTATTTGCTAACATTTTTTATTTTCATGTAGTTTGAATTAAAAATTAAAATTATAAAAAGAAACTAAAAAGAATGTTTTTTTACTTTTTTATTAATCTATAAAAAAACACTATAAGCTAAAACCATTATTTTAGGGAATTTTTAATTCCTTCTTCTCATACTTTAGACGCAAAGAATTATCACTGGCGATTCTGCCATAAGACCAATGTTACACTGTTGTTTGAATGTGAGGAATGCCAGGCCTCCACCGTCATTCGGATTCCACGTTAAACTGTAGGTCCTCCATTTCATCTCACAATCACCNCACAATCACCCTACCATAACACATTAGCGTAAGTGCGTATAACCGAACGGGTAGTAAGACGCGGTGCTAATAATAATAATAATAATAATAATAATAATAATAATAATAATAATAATAATAATAATAATAATAATAATAATAATAATAATAATAATAATAAACTGTTGTTCTAGCATTCTACACCACGTGGTAACACGGTCGAGCTTAACCTGTGCAACTCAGATGTCTTCGAATTTGTTGAATCAACTTTCCTTTTCCCCGATCCCACGTTCTCTTTACAGTCGTGAATAGCAAAGCCCTTATTGGTCGCACTCATTATCCTTTTGTTTGACTGGTTTACAAGCTTTATTAGTACTCTTCACCGAACCATTTACAGTGTTGCCAGTATTTGTAGAGAATGAATGAGAAGAGTTCCAAGCAAAACCAAAAGGTATCTGGGCGAAGACTTCATTAGAAATGTCAACTTACAAGATTTGGAAGCTATTTGGCATAGAGAAAATACCTACCGAACAAGGTAATACACTTTTATTATTATAAATTATAATGTAATTAAATGGTAAGGTTTATGAGCCATAACTTTAGAAAATTTATCTATGCATTTCAAAAAATTACTCCTGGGACACTGGTGTAATTTCTGTGTAGAGTTTATAATTTATAAAAAAAAATCTCTGGTCTAAAATAAACTTATATTACGATATTAGTTGCTAAATATCCTGCTCGTAGCCGTAAAAACTTGTTTGGGTTATTAAATATAATTGAAATATAATGTGTTGTTATTAATAGTTTGTTTTAAAATATTTTTTTAAGTATTTCGATAATATTTATTTAGCCTTTATTCACTAACCAAAGAGCAGTGTATAAATCTAACACATTTGAGTGATTTACTATTTTAATGATATTTATAGCACTTATATCATTTAAACCTTTATTCTTGGTTTTCATAATAACAGTTACAAATAACTTTTAGGGCAGTGGTTATCAACCTGGGCGGCACGTAATCCTTTGGGAGGGGGGGAGCTTGAAACAATTAGGAAATAACGTAAAAAAATTAGTTAATAAGACAAGACATTATTTATTTTAATCCCCTTTTCCAAAGTAAATAAGACCAATTAAGTAGGCCTGAACCCAATATTCAAGAACCGAAGGTAAAAAAAAGTCCCAACCATCACGCTAACCTTAGGGATATTTTTACCATCATTCTGTCAGTAATACATTGAATTTTGTGTAAAATAGCGTGATTAGAAAACAAATATTTTAATGACCCCAAAAAATAGGGGGAGGGGGCAGGGAATTTGATTACCTACCAAGGGGGGCGTCAGCTGAAAGATGTTGAAAACCACTGTTCTAGAAGTATTCAACATTCATATCCCCCTAACTATACCCCTAAACACAAAATTTGTTTGGTAAGGTCTTGCCTAGAACACCTCCGGCACACTTCTCAAAAGATTTCAGGCGCGTCATTCGGTGGCCGAATGGTCTAAGGTGTCACTCTCCTAATAGACTAGAATGCCATTGGTGGGGAGATCAGGGCACATTGATAACAGTTGTTTCATTATCACATTACTTTTTCTATAAATATTTTACAATGTATTTAATTTATAGAAACTATATTTCTATGTCTAATATAAACTTACTAAAATATAAGCAAGTTTGAACTTGTGTGTTTCAGGTTCAAGGACACACATGGCTCAGGCAGACAAATGTTATCTAGTCGTCTTCATTGATGGGAAAACACTTTCTTAATAGAAGACATAAAGAAAGATGATCTGTGGAGTCAATTAATTGCTCTAAAAGTTAAAAAGATTTTTTTAGGACTGTACTTAGAAGATTTCAAAGGAAACTTAAATGTTTGGATCCTAGTTATATAATAAAAGTGCAATGCACCATTGCTTCGCGAAAGAAAAAAACAATTAAAGCATTCATTTGTGTAAACCCAAAGTACTATCAAAACTAGATACATTTGTATAATTTGTGTGTAAGATAGTTTAATTTAAATATGTCAAAAATTTTATAGAATATGACAATGTTTATTAAAGAGAACTGACATTACACATTTCTATTTATTATTGTGTTTCAGTAAAATATCACCATAGATTACTGATCTCACTTTGATGTAACAATGAATAACTAGATTTTACCAGTTACGATAACTTTACTAGACTCCAACATATCAACTAATAAAAGATGGCCCTGAATACGAGACGAGCCAGGATAGCCAGATAGTAGAGAAGTGGCACGTCAAGTCAAAATCCCTGTGTTTGATTCCTTTGAATTGTAATTTTTCAAATTTTTTTGAAACCACATCTTACTACCCGTTCAGATTATCAAGGTCGTAGCCAGCCAATAATTTCATGGGGGGTTTGATGGGCACATCCCCCAATTTCAGGAAGCTAGAAAAAAATTTATATATGATAAAGAGTTCTAGAAGTTATTTGAAGTGTTTTTATGGCAACATAGCCCCCTAGCTACCGAAGAATATGAAAATTTCCAAATATTAAACACCTATAGAAGTTATCTGAAATGCTTTTTATGGTAACAAAGTGGCCTAAATAGTACTTTTATCTTAATTTTGATATTGTTTGAGCCATAAATAAAGCCGTATATTTTTTTTTCATAAAATTTCAAAGGGGGTTTAAACCCCCAAAACCTCCCCCTGGCTACGGCCTTGAACAAAACTCGCAAATATGTTAAGATTGAGGAAGGTTTTTTTTTTATCAGCTCGTCGTACTACCTGCGCTAGTGGGGTAGGGATGAGGAAGGAAGCATTTAAAGATAATCTACCTGCATTTGCGTTGAAGGAGCGTGAGGAATCATGTAGGAAAAAACACTCGGTAGACCAAACCAGGATTCGAACCCCGATCCTCTCGTCACTAGCAGCCTAGTTTAACACAAGAGTGACGTCTTAAGCCATGCGGCCACTGAAATGAGTATTGAAGGTTGAATTTAGAGGGTTTCCGTACTGACATGGGGTGAGTGTGTTATAAACAATTTAGGAAAAACCACCTCAATATATTCAACCGGAAATCATACCCTAATCTTCCCGCCATCGGCAGTCTAGTATATTGCGAGAGTGAGGCCACGTACCATTTGGCTACCTGAACAGGTTTCGTTGAAGGAACTTCCTTTAGAAATGCTTAGTATACATAGTATGAGAAGTGACGTTATGCAGTACTGTCTTTAGGTAGGATAATAAGAAAAATAAAAAAAATCTAAACGATAAACCGTTCTAGAAGCTATCTGAAGTGTTTTTATATGGCAACATAGCCCCCTAACTGCCGAAGGCTAGGACAAATTCTAAATACTAAACACTTCAAGAAGCTATTCGAAGTGCTTTTTATGGTAACACATCCCCCTAATTTGTACTTGTACCTTAATTTTAATATTGTTTTAACCATAAATAAAGCCATGTATATACTTTGTTCATAAAATTTCGAGGGGGTTTGAACCCCCAAACCCCCCCTTGACTACGGCCCCGATATGGATAGATGGATGGAGTAAGAAAAAGATCATTCTACTTAGCAAAATACCGGACGTCAATATTGAACGGCTACTCCGGGCATAGCAAGTTAGTTTACTCCATCCTGCAACTTGGGGCTCTATGCCTCAAGAGAGAGAAAACATTATAGTCCACTCAGGGTGTAATGGGATTGAATAATTGCATATGTAATTTAACTTGGAAGAAAGAGAAAGATAGAAAGGGGAAAGATAAAGAAGTTGATGAGTTATTTAACTACTGTTACCAATTTGCTTATGGCTTTCAGGTAAAAACTGTAACAAAAACATAAAAATTATATATACAAATACATATATTCCTTTTATTAAATGTAAATAAATGATATAACTGTAAGTAAACTCATCAAGATATAGGCCTACCTATTATTTAAATTAGCCTTAATTTTCAATAAAATTATAATAAGGTAGCCAATAGATCCTAAGAGAAATATTAATATTTCATAAACTATTTTAAATCTAACATGATTTAGTATAACAAATAAAGGTTACGTGGAAAATGGTGAATGTCCAATTTTATCTCAAATAGACATATTGCTGCCATTTTTAGACAATCATAGGACTTTTATAATGCATTCCAGTGAATAAAAGATGTCTCAATCATATTTAAGTTTAATTATAAATAAATGACCTCTTAGGAGCTTAATGTTTTTAAAATAATAAAAGTTGTTGTCCTGAAAAATTGGTGTAGAGTGACTTCTCCTCTCTTAACTCATATCCTTTAAATAATTCTAATAATTAAAAAAATCCTACCAGGCCTATTTAACAATTTATTCATAGAATTAATTGATTTGATCCAATACACACTGTCTGGTTTTCAAGTATACATCTAACTAAATACATTGGTTTGACAGTGGCTGGAGTGATGCTTGAAGTAGAAGCTTTATCTGTGAGGTACAAACCGCCCCCTAAGGAATGTCCCACGACATGTTCTGACATATGGGAGCCGGTATGTGCAGGTGAAGACTTATACACGATCAGGACATTTCAGAACTTATGCTCAGTGGAACTGCAAGAGTGCAACACTAAAGTCAGTAAGTATACTACATTATAACGTCACATTAATCAGGTTGATATTTCAAATACTGCTCATTTATTGACTATGGTTAACATATTATAAAGCTTACAAATTAGGAGGATGAATAATAAATACTAATCTAATATTTTACTTAAGGAATGTTGAACACTGATAAAGGACAAATACTTTTTAATCCATTCAATTATGATTTTATCAAGATCAGAGCTTTACAAACCATCAAATTGACAGTAAGTGAAATCAAAATTGGTTTCGTTCTAGAATTAGCTTGTAATACAAAATTATTTATTTATTGAGTGAGGAAATGCAGCATACTCCTAAGAGCACGGTTATTTAGAGGGAACCAAATAGGAAACAGTAATTTAGTTTCATAATAGGATAATAAACGCCCTACTTTACACGTATATTTAAAATAAATTATATAGCAACAAGATTTTCCACATTACAAGAGCCAGTTGTCTGGGCATACTCCTATGTTTCTAACAAGAAACACAGTATATCAATTAATCATATAACTACTTATATTTTAGGTTAGGCCATTATTTTAGCACTATATTAATAATTGTTATTTATATCTATAGAAGAAAAATTTAGTATACATACAAAATATTAAATAAATTAAAGCAAAATGACATTATTCTATGTTACAATTAGTGAGGGTCTCCAATGACCACTCGGGATCAGCATTTCACCTATCCTAACAGGGCTTTGAAAGGTTTTGAACCCACAGCTCTCAATCTCAAATCCTTGATGAGAAGATGGGCAGATCTTGCTATCGGGTTGTAGAAGGATTGAGTAAACTATTGAGTTAATTCTTAAGAAACAATGCTTTTTTTAAATATTAGGACATACTCCTATTGTGGACGTTCCATAGTACGTAGATGATGATTCAGAAAATCTGATGTTTAAGTATCTGCATCTTTTTTATGCGAAACTTTGCTATAAGGCACCATGCAAAACAAGAGAAATCGAGAATTGGCTGGAGCAACCGATTTTAACAGGGTCAGACACTTTCTCATTGGCAGGGTGCTTCACATGCTCAATAGGTAGCCCATGATACCCACCATCTGCCTAGCCCTAGTCATTATGTCGCTAAAGGGTATTCACCAGGTAATCAAATTCCTGGATAAGTCCGAGCAATGTACACTCACCTAATCAAATCTCTAAACAGCTGGAAACGGACCTGTACCTGATACTTGATCTTCCAGTGGTGTTCATTTACACGATGATATTATTCCACCAGTTGCCAGATACACATCAAAGAGATTCATGTGACGGTCTAGATACCTCACAAACAGTGGTCCCTGCCCCTACTCCACTAGAAGAGCTGTGTCTTCCACGAACAGCACCAAATTACTACTGGGGTACCTTGTAAAGTAGTTCAAATACAATCTTAAGAGCGTGAGGCTAACTAGGGACACTTTAAATACTCCAGCACGAATTAGTTGGACTTGAAGTTTGGCGTTCCTTATTGGATAATCAGCCTCGGTGAGGACGGTTGATAATAATGGATTTGGAAAGGGTGGTAACATACTTTCATAATTCCTTATCAGACCATGAAATGGATCTACATTTTGGAAATCAGAAAATGGATGCCTCATTTGCTACTGAGAACAATAACGTATAATTAGAAAGCAAATAACTCGAATCCCTTATGTGATTAAAGGAATTTAGGTCAGCAATCTGAGCTGGAGTTTATATTCAGATTTTATTGGGAATAGGCTTAAAACCTGAAATGTTAGGGATGATAAAGATTCTTAGAATATGAGAAAAGAGAGTTATTTTTGTAATGGAAAGGGAACCTGAAAGGCAGTGACGGGTTGGCTGGAGAGCAGAATGAGTCCTAAGGTTGATCAAGGGTATGTAGCCTGTAGCCTGTCCGTGCTGATATCATGGTACACATGGAGAAGTTTAAGATACTAATTCACTGATTTCTGTTCTGAATGTAAAACCACAACTTTTATTTCACTCTCTCTCTCCTTTTTACACGTAGCACAAATCTTGGGCTCAATTTGTTGCGATAGTACCCTGCAGAGATAAAGTTCAAATTAATTATGTGAGTCTATTATTATAGACGCTGAAAGCGTGTGAGAAAAATAATGAGAAATATTAGTTGAGAAATAGGAACAGTAAGGGGTGCTTTAAATTGCAATAATAATCCATAAATATGCTCGTGATACCTAGTTATATCAAATTCAGATCAATCTCTGTGGTTGGGTTTATCTGATGGTGTAGGAGAAAGGTGGTAAAATGTACAAAAATAATATATGGTGTAGCCAATGTTTCCTTGTTTTGGAGATAAGGAAGTGAGAGAAAATGATGGTTGAAGACTATTTTGAGCAATAATCAACCTGCAACATAATATTATCCCTTCCATCCAGACCTTAATATGACAAGACCTTTCTACTGAAACTATCTTAGAGGGCCATAGGTTTTTCCTCCCAACAGCATTACATAGACCCTGGCTTTAGCCATGCATTATGGGCTCATCATGCTCCTCATAAATAAAGTTGTAGACTCGTCCCATTCGGCTCATCAAGCTTAATCCCACTCAAAGGCCAGCCTCAGGCAGGTAAATCACCCCAACGTCACACATTGGAACACATAACGACTATGGTAGCCAGGTACCCCATCTTTAAGGGTACTACAGCGCAAACTATCTAGCTCCAACCTCTTCTGGTTGAAACCTTTCTCAAAGTGGCTATGGGGGAAAAAACTGTTTCATGGCTATTGGCATGAGGAGCTGGCTCCTCCATTGTGACTACCAGTATTACTAGAGGAGGACAGAAGCTCAGGACCAGGTATAGCACTGGCTAACCTGTCCAATAACCCTAAGTTACCCAAGGAGCGTCTAGTAAAAATGTCCTGACCATCTATCAGGTAAGCAATACCAGCCGCTAAATGTGTGTTGAGTGGTGAGGAGGTTGTTACCCTCACCCCCAAACAGAGGAACACTCAGGTGTCTAACATTACCATTGGCTGTCCGGGTCACAAATCCTACCAGGTAGAGGGGCTTTTCCTAGGGGCTGCCACGAGGAGGCACTCTACAGTGATTTTATGCGAGAGACAACTAGAAAGGTCCGTTGCTATCACTCACATTTGGGAGCGCATCCGAGCTGCATGTGGTAACAGGAATAGACTAAGTCTCAGACCACCCACATAGAGCGCTCCAACACCAGCTTGTCGTCGCACCCTCAGTGCTTAGACATCTCATACTAATGCCACGTAGACTATCTTAGTGTTCTAGAGTGTGGTCATGAGATTATTCAGCATAGTGATCCTAAATGGGGGTGCGATGCCATTGGATACCAGGTTAAATATGATGAGCTCCATAACTAGATCTCTAATGCTGCTATTTGGAGAGACCTAGACATTGTTCAAGGACTCAATGAAAATATTGAGAATCTAGTTCTGGTTATCAATTATTTAATAACAATCTCGAGCCTCAAATTTTGACTCTTAGCTAGAAAATAAGGGAGTAGGAGGGAGAGGACATCGTTAGTAGAGTGAGGTGGTGATTAAAATGGCGAAGAAAGATTATTTTACCAAATAATGAACTAGGATGGTTGTAGTTCCCCTTCACCAGAAGTGCCTTTCTAGTAAACCGATAGCTGAGCTAGGGGCTCTTTAGTTGTGGTAAACCACCCAAAACCATAACTGGAAGAACATCTGGCACCTAATCTGAAACACAGTAATCCTGCCCCCCTACATCCCAACAAATGTATCTTCCAGGTATTTATCCACCTTCCTTGGTAGCAAATATATAATGCTGATTCCTGGGGGCCACCATTATGGAAACACCCTCATTGATTTTACTGGAATAAGTCATCACGCCACAGGTAGATTAGTCTTCCAGCAGCCACTCATTGGGTGGGTCTTGAGGTCTAGAGAAGATGCCATGAGGGACCAGCACATAATAATATATTGGATTAAATCCAATAAAATAACCAAATCCTTCCACGCGCTACCCCGTGTGAAGGGAGATGGTGGTAAAATCCAAGGGAAGATAGGCCAGGACATACATTAAGGGATAGTTTTCATTAGGGTCTCATCCAGGGAAAATGGAATGTTTACCAATAGCGTATAAGCAAAAAATACTCACAATCTCACATACTGAGAAACAAGAATGTTGACATATTTTGTGGCACAAACTTGACATTTGAGACTTGTGCTTTAGCTTTTATTCACAAAGTATAAGTCGGTCAGTATTTCACTTATCGTTGTTGATCGTGCTGTGCTGCTGGGTTGGCTTAAGACGAGGCTCGCCGTCTGCAGGATATGCAGCTAGTTTAGGAGAGAGCCGCGAGGGACACGCCGGTCACATGACTGAAGGCTGGTCTCTGATTGGCTCACCTCCCGACCCAGTAGGGAACAAAACACAGAAAATATCAATTAACCTATAAAGGCAAACCAACAGGATAGCCATCAGTGACGTAGTTTTCTAGCAGCGTGCCTTGCTCAACACCAAGCGAGCAAGTGATCTATAATATAATCCTGCACCGTGTATGGCGGGCTTTACTCTTTCATGAGTGTGCTCCTAATGGCACTAGGTATTCACACATTAAAAATAATTTGATTAAGAAACGATAAACGAAGCTTTTCAAGAGATATTCATGCCTATTGATACTTTTTTATATATTTATAGTAATATAATCATAAATCTATCACGATTCAAAGCTGTTTGATATAGAGAAAGCATAGATATTATGAAGAATATCCTAGTGTTAAACTGTGTCTGAGTGTTAAGTGAGATAAGTGGTTGACTCTATTTGGAGTCCGTTGAGTCCTCTTGGTCAAATTTATAAAACACACACTAGGAGATTAGCGACAATTTAATTCCAGGGTCATCTACAATATTCATAATTTACCCCCTGAATCACAAGCAAGAACAGGTACCACTAAGCCCTTATTCGGGCTAAATGTCTACTCAGTCATAAAATCAGGGTTTTTGGTGTTTAAATATGATTGGCTTTAACTGAAAATAAATTAATTAATAATTACAGCTACTGTAAATATAAAATATGACTCATGCGTGAGAACACATATTTTCAAAATGTGTATAAAGTTTTATAACTGTTAATATTTTAATGTACAAAACTGCTTTATTTATATAATTATTAACTTAATACTTGACGGGCTATTACATAGGGGTGTAAAAAAGAGGATTTTTGGGGGTTAAATTCCGCCCCCTCCTCCTTTTGTACCCAGAAATAATTCATAATATATTTAAAGCTTTTCTCATTTATGTAACTTGTAATTTATTGTATTATTGTAAATATCGTTTTCGACTGCAAACAATTATTGGACTATTATTATTATCATTATTATTACTAAAAACTTTGTCTTATATGTCTTGAAGAGGGATTAAATGATTTAAACATTTTTGTTTTTGGAGGATTGTGTTCAAGCCACCACGGGTAAACTTTCTCCCCAAAATAATTACATATGTACAATCCTGTCAGTCAATTAATTATTATTTTTATTCCAGACCTATGGATTCTTCACTTTGGAGAATGTGGAACATTTGAGCTATGCTAGTCTTCGGCTGCCCTCACAGCTATAATTTTATTTTCACTAGTTTTAAACTCAAGCAACACTAAAAACTTCCGGTTAATAGAGGATTCTCCCAAGGTGCTGTAGCAATCATTTGTATAGCTTATATGCGCCATATTTACATGTGATATTCTATATTCACTTCTCTATACATTCTTGTAAAACCAACATTTGGTCTGTAAAAAAAAGAGCCAAAAAATAAAAATTAGTATTAAGACTTAAAACTAAATCATTGTTTAATATACATAGTTATTTTTAGTAAATATTTTTAATAGTTCCAAATAATATTGTATATCTTAGTATATGTAGGCCTACTCCGTTTATAATTAAAGTTGCTTACTCAAGAGATTACAGTATAGAATAACTTATTTAATGCAAACACATTGTAATCCGTTAAAGTATGATTGCTACTTTATTGGTAAAGGAAGTATATACATAAAATAGAGCAATATTGTAACCTTTCTTCCCTTCCGAGGTAGTTTGGTTGTGAATCTATAATATAGTTATTTGCTAGACCTATCAAACCCTCCAATGCGCCCTGTCCTCTGCCTACTCCTTCAGCCCCCAGAATTTTCTTCTTTCCTTCAAATCATATAGTATTTGAATCCTCCTTCTTCCTAAACTTCTCTTTATCTCAACCTTTCCTTCTAAGACTTCGTGCAGAAGACAGTTTCTCCTATAAATATGTCCTATCCAGTTTGCTTTGAGCCGAAGAATGACATCTAAAATGGATCTCTTTTCACTCACTGTTCTTAGGACTTCTTCATTTGTCATCCTGTCTCTCACCTGATCGTCTCAAGTCTTCTCCAGCGACACATTTCAAAGCTCTCCAAGTATTTATTTTCCATCTTCCCAAGAGTCCAAGTTCCTGCTCTATACAATGCGATGATTTAAATGTAGCATTTCATCAGTTTCTTCCTCAACTATCTGGTCAGCATTAACCTCCTCTTGTTGAAAGCATACTTGGCTATAGCGATCCTTGACATCATTTCTTTCGTGCAGTAGGCATCCTTTGTCAGCAGACTTCCCAGGTACTTGAACTTTTCTACGTTTTCCAGCTCCTGGTTTTCAATTTTGATTTTCAGCAGTTCTTCAGTTTTAGAAATCACTATTACTTTTGACTTCTCATTGTTTATCTCCAAGCCATATCTTATCCCTATCTCCACTAGCCAGTCAATAATTTCCTGTAACTCTTCTTTACTTCTGGCCCGCAATGCTAGATCATCTGCACATTTTATTGTATTGACAATGCGTCCTCCTATCCTGAAATTGGCACGACTCTCAATGGATTTCTTGACCAGCCACTTGCCTTACAAGTTGAACAGACTGGGTGACAAACAGCAGCCCTGCCTCACTCCTCTTCAAATCTCTACACTGTTGGTCTCTCCATCATACAACCTCACCTTCACTCGTTGTCTCAGGTACAGGTTTGCAATCAACCTTCTGTCCTCTGTTGATGCCAATCTTCTTGAATTTTTCCATCAGTTTCTTCAATTTAACTTTCTGCCTTCTGCCAGTCAATGAAACCAATGTAGACTTCTTCCTTGATTTCCAGCACTCTTACTGAAATTATTCTCGGCATACCGATGGCATCTCTGGTTCCTTTTCCGAATCTAAATTGGTCTTATTCCATCACAATTTCTATTTTCTGTTCTATTTCCTACATTTAACCCTTCGTTGGTCGAGGGGTGAGCGCAGCGCTCACTACTTTTTTTATTCTTCTGGCATTTGCGATGAAACAGCGTAGGAACAATGAATCCCAGTATAGCTGCCTGTTGGAATGTTTAGGGTGGGGGCATAGTTAAGATAAGATGACGAGAGACCTACAGTCTTTGTCATACCGTCATTCTGTGAACGTTGTCATATTAGTGAGCGCGGCGCTCACCCTCGACTAATCGTGTTATTATTTAATCTTAAAATCTTACTATAGTATATTTTTATTTTTTATTATTTCCGGTGATTTTTTGTTTGAAAATGGATCAGGAAGGTCAAATTAATCAATGGCTGTTAGATGACTCGGACGAAGACCTCAATATTTCACTTGATGAAGATGACTCCGAAGATTCAGACGCAGANTAGTTATTTTTAGTAAATATTTTTAATAGTTCCAAATAATATTGTATATCTTAGTATATGTAGGCCTACTCCGTTTATAATTAAAGTTGCTTACTCAAGAGATTACAGTATAGAATAACTTATTTAATGCAAACACATTGTAATCCGTTAAAGTATGATTGCTACTTTATTGGTAAAGGAAGTATATACATAAAATAGAGCAATATTGTAACCTTTCTTCCCTTCCGAGGTAGTTTGGTTGTGAATCTATAATATAGTTATTTGCTAGACCTATCAAACCCTCCAATGCGCCCTGTCCTCTGCCTACTCCTTCAGCCCCCAGAATTTTCTTCTTTCCTTCAAATCATATAGTATTTGAATCCTCCTTCTTCCTAAACTTCTCTTTATCTCAACCTTTCCTTCTAAGACTTCGTGCAGAAGACAGTTTCTCCTATAAATATGTCCTATCCAGTTTGCTTTGAGCCGAAGAATGACATCTAAAATGGATCTCTTTTCACTCACTGTTCTTAGGACTTCTTCATTTGTCATCCTGTCTCTCACCTGATCGTCTCAAGTCTTCTCCAGCGACACATTTCAAAGCTCTCCAAGTATTTATTTTCCATCTTCCCAAGAGTCCAAGTTCCTGCTCTATACAATGCGATGATTTAAATGTAGCATTTCATCAGTTTCTTCCTCAACTATCTGGTCAGCATTAACCTCCTCTTGTTGAAAGCATACTTGGCTATAGCGATCCTTGACATCATTTCTTTCGTGCAGTAGGCATCCTTTGTCAGCAGACTTCCCAGGTACTTGAACTTTTCTACGTTTTCCAGCTCCTGGTTTTCAATTTTGATTTTCAGCAGTTCTTCAGTTTTAGAAATCACTATTACTTTTGACTTCTCATTGTTTATCTCCAAGCCATATCTTATCCCTATCTCCACTAGCCAGTCAATAATTTCCTGTAACTCTTCTTTACTTCTGGCCCGCAATGCTAGATCATCTGCACATTTTATTGTATTGACAATGCGTCCTCCTATCCTGAAATTGGCACGACTCTCAATGGATTTCTTGACCAGCCACTTGCCTTACAAGTTGAACAGACTGGGTGACAAACAGCAGCCCTGCCTCACTCCTCTTCAAATCTCTACACTGTTGGTCTCTCCATCATACAACCTCACCTTCACTCGTTGTCTCAGGTACAGGTTTGCAATCAACCTTCTGTCCTCTGTTGATGCCAATCTTCTTGAATTTTTCCATCAGTTTCTTCAATTTAACTTTCTGCCTTCTGCCAGTCAATGAAACCAATGTAGACTTCTTCCTTGATTTCCAGCACTCTTACTGAAATTATTCTCGGCATACCGATGGCATCTCTGGTTCCTTTTCCGAATCTAAATTGGTCTTATTCCATCACAATTTCTATTTTCTGTTCTATTTCCTACATTTAAAATAATCACTCTCGTATTATAAGTTAATTTAATTGATTAAAATTGTTAGAGATATATTTTAAATGTAAATACCTTTTACAAATTCTCCGCATGAGAGATGAAACTGATGGTCCTGTGGTCACTACCATTTTTTGGCTTACTTATTCATCTTTAGAGCCACCATGGATACGTCTAGGATCATTCTTCTGTTTCGTAGATCCTATTTAGAAGTGTTGTCAGAGTCATTGATCCATTGTTTCACAGTTATTTCAGAAGGTCAGTATCTATGTACCTCAGACATAGTTTCACGTATTAGAATATTTTGCTTTATTTTCAATGTCGATCAGACATTGAGTGTCAGGTCAGAATATTTTACGTTGCTTTCTATGTCCATCAGACATAGTTTCTTTAGTCAAGATGTCTAACTTTGTTTTCTATGTCCATCAGACATAGTTTCTTTAGTCAGATTGTCTGACGATTATTTCCCTATGCCCATAAGGCATAGTTTAAATACGAGGGCTCTATGCTCTACATATGTATAGGACGATTGAGTATACTGAATCCATGAATTAGATTTCTGTTTCTAAGTCCTTAAAACTTTGTTATATTTTTATGTATGATCTCGTTTAGAATCTCTTTTTGGCTACAATCAGATCATCTAACATTTTCTTCTTGGACCTAGTTAGGTCAATGGTTGCAGTCACAATTACACCCTTGTTTGTGTAGCTATTTACGGTGCGCAACCTGTGGGAGCACTACTTGATTGAAGTAGGAAATGACCGACCGTAGTAAATCACTGTGTAGATGCCTGATTGTTAGCCATCTATTATTTGTAAAATGAAAGCTCCTCTTATAAGATATTATTCTTTGGTTTTTCGTAACTCTCCATTAGGGTTAGTACAAGCAAGCTAGCTTAAAATATGTTATTTTAAGTAACTCTAAAAAATAGGATTTAATGCTATGTTTCTATTTTTAATTGTTTCACTATTTTTCATGATTAAACCTCTCAGGTATCAGTCTTGTCTTAGCCTGGCTGGATTGTATTTTTTATTTTGCATAAAACTTAATTCTCCTTTTTACTGGCAGATGATTCAAAGTAATACCCTAATTCTAGAGTTGTTTAATTAAACAAAATGTTCTATCTAACTACTGTCGGTTCCTTATGTACAAAGTAATAATACCTATTCGTCCAACCTATTCTTTTCTACCTTGATAACGGAAAACAGTTATCATTAATTAATTGAATTTAAATCTTATCACTTATATGTAATTTTATATCTTTATGTTTACGTTTTGTCAAACCTATGTATTTCTTTTATGCATTTTCCTGCCCTATCCTTCATCAAGTATAACTTGTTTAGTTATGTACCAGCAATTGTCTCTTTTTCTACGTGATAGGAGAAGTGACGATGCATAATAAATATACATTATTGGACTGACACTCGAGTCTCACTCCCCATGACAATCCATTCCAACCTTTACCGCTAGGGGTCCATCCCAACCATGTAACTCCCTACAGTCCCACGGTAGTGTTGCAGTTAGGGTTGGCTACCGGGCACCTAAATAAAACAGGGGACGTTATAGTATCCAAACAGAGTTGCAAGTTTCTACCCATCATAAACACAGCTGACAAAACTCCAGTGGTGAGATGAGTTGTGTTCCTAAATTACATTTGAAATTCTGTGAAAGCCATATGAACGTATTTTCCAGTAAAATAGGCCTTCCTGATGCCCCGGTAAACTGTCCAACACCATTTTTCACTTGAACATTGGTTTGTGTAGGCCTATAGTAATAATAATAATAATAATAATGGCATTTATTTATCTGGCCAAATTATAGCATTAGCCTTATCTTTCGCGTAGCCAGCGTTGAATACAATATAAAATATTACATTTTATTGAAAAACAAACAAATTTTACTAGCGAAAAATTCAAATAAAAGGAAAACCATTCGCACGCTCATTCTGTCATGGTGTCTGCTAGAATATGCCCTAAGTGTCAAAATCAGTGACCTGGATGGACTGAACTTATTGAGAGCCATCATCGGCGCATTATGGACTCTATGTTTGTGTATTAGGTATTATATATCTTTATTGTGTTCTCAGAGAGGCCATCCCTTTCCTACTCGCCCCCCCCTCCCCTTCTGGTTCGGGCGACTAATGTTGGACTATGCCATCTATCGATCTATCTATCTCGTATCCAAGCCCTGTTTAACCTTACAAACAAAATAGTGGATCTGATATTTCCTTGCTAATGACAAAGATGTAAGACTATTACAGATAAAAAAAACTTTAATCTGAAAATACATTTTATTAATTCCAAAAAATACCTTATTAGTTGTAAACGAATATATATTTCTATACATACGTCTATTATTTTATGTATGCTTTTGGTTTTAAGTAAAAATATTTTTTAAATATAATTTGTCTATGAATGTAATGTTGAATAATTAGAACTAATAATGTTTCTGTACGTATCTACTATTTGATGTATGCGCTTTGTTGAAATGTGATGCTCTTTTTTTCTCATTATGTTTCTATAACAATCGTTATTGTTTCCTTTCACTAAATCTTCTCTTACGATTGAGCTAAGGCAGATAGAATTTGATTTGACTAGATGTTCGAAGAAGATTATTCTAATTAATTTATATAAATTGTCATTTGATGTATGTCGAACGCTATCGCTTTATAACGTATTTTATTTTGTTTCACGGCAGCGCAAACATGTAGTTTTGTTCCGACAAAGTGTTGAGCTATTTTTCCTTTAACTTAGATTGGTTGATGAAATAATTTTATTATTGAGTTTCTTTTTATTATTTAGTTTCATTCTTCTTTTGATTGCTCCTACGCTGATAGAGTTTTGTTTGGCTATCAGTACTAATAACGTTATTTTAACTAATTTATATTAATTGCTTTTGGATGTCATCTTAAAAGCATTAGGTTTTTAACC
>CABFWB010004013.1:38312-66966 GCA_902151455.1 Timema bartmani
TGTATGTATGTATGTATGTATGTATGTATGTATGTATGTATGTATGTATGTATGTATGTATGTATGTATGTATGTATGTATGTATGTATGTATGTATGTATGTATGTATGTATGAACAGACAATGTATATATAAAAATCTAAAGACTAATAAATAGGTTTTTTAATAAAAAATAAATTAGAATAGGACAATTTGACTTTGGTTATCTCACTTCAAGTTTCCCGGTACTACAAGATAGCTACCATGAAAAATGGTATAAGGGGAATAAATAAATGAGACAACTCTGCTATCCCATTGTCATCCTCATGGTATTGTTCAGTCCCTACTGGCATAATTCCCTGGCATGATCACGTGATCTAGAGTGGAATTAACGGTTAGAGGCCAAATGATGGTTCATCAAGTATTATATATTTGCTACTATCTCACTACGGGATATATAACAATACTTCACGGTCAAACTACTTCTCTATTTAAAGTATCGAAAAAAAGTAAAAATACGTGGGCTATTCAAGTCATCCCATGCTTTCCACATAGTTGTTGAGTCTAGTTTTATAAACTTGCTCGCCACACGCCCAGTGAGTAATGTTGGATACTTAGTCAGCTAGCATGGAGTTTAATGGCATAAGATTAGTTTGTGTTGTTCTCCTGGCTGTGTCAAGAATCAGAGTGGCAAGTTAATTCTAATGCACTATTATTGAGAAGAATAAAATAAAAATAATCATAACTCAAAGCTTGCTTTCCGTCTGAAAGATGATCAGAATGAATCACGCATACGCACTTTAATGATTCTTGTCAAAATGAACTTACGGTATTTAGTGCAATATTAGCTATACTATGAGGTAGGTCAAGAATATTTCAGAGATTATTCATTACTTGAGTTAGGAAACTAGAGAAACAAAGGTTACTAAAATGTAGATCCTTTGTCAAAATGAGTAAATTCATTTAAATTGGTTATTTCCATGAGCAATGTGAAAAACGTTTATTCTAAATTTGGAAACCCATAGGACCTCTTTGGGGTATTACCTCAAAGCTTATCTTCATTTTTTGAATGATTGTTGATTGTGCTAAAGGGAAACTTTATCTTACCTAACCACGTGAAATGTCACACTTTTTAATCGCAATTTGTAGTATATAAATGATTGCAAACAATCACTATTATTATTGTGTAAAACATAATCGATTTGACATTTAAATTAACAGCGTGGATGGACCACACTTCATAAAATATCCACTACACTAGATACCATTAATAACGAGATTTTCAGTCAAGCAATAATATGTCTTCGGAAAAATCATCTATAAATGTTAATGATGGGAAAAAAGGTAAGCAGTGATGTGTTTTAAATCGTCCAGAGCTCAAAGAAACGCCCAAGTTAATCAGTATCAAAGGCCAAAATGTGCCAGAGAGTATTTTTAAAAGTCTTGATGCTGACCAGAGCTCACTGAGGCTTAGGAGATATCTGGCATCAGCTGATGGGCTAGTCCGGCTGTCATTTTGTGATGGAGGGGTATTTTATATTGAAGGGTATGGACTCGATTTCACGGTTTGTCGTGCATTTTGTCGGGGACACTATCACTCTAACGTGATTTATGTTGGTGACAAAGATTGAAATTTATGTGTACTGTTTTAGAATTTTAAAATATTGATGACTATGAGGTATTATTATTTTGTGTTTATTATTTATTCATGTAATTATTAAGTTTATTTAAATGTATTATATATGTTTAATTTGTGTTCAATGTACAGAACATTATTAAATTTGTCCTAGAATCTGACTGGTTAGTAGGACGTGGAGTTAAAAAAATATTAAATTTAAATAACTCACTGACTATTGAGTTGTAGGCTTACCTAATTAAGTGTATGTAAGTATTTTGTCATGTTCACAATAATTACCAACTTAAGAATTATTTTCCGTTTTCAATCCTAATAATAGATGATAATTAATGAGAATAATGAGAATTCACTGTTCCCACGGTGAGGTAGAAATGGCCCACCCCGATCATGTATTAGTGTTTAAGTTCCCCCACAATATTTACGAGTCTACAACATATAGTATGTCTAGAACTCTTTTTTAACAACGATCGCTACCTACACCAACCAGAAACTTTTTTTAAATATGAATTAATTAAAGAAATAAATCCATTATGCTTATGAGAAATATTCTATAAACATACAGTTTAAACTGATACATCATCACATAGCTAATAACAACCACGTTATTAAATTTGTCCTGAGAAGAAAAAAAAAGAGGATTGTATTTCCTCTTTCAAAAAAATCGAGAAAAGTATTTCCTCTTTCTAGTCTAGAAACTTATTGAGGAACTTATTTCCTCATTGATGAAACGTATTTCCTCTTTCCGATCTAGAAACTCATTGATGAAACGTATTTCCTCTTTCCGATCTAGAAACTCATTGATGAAACGTATTTTCTCTTTCCAATCTAGAAACTCAATGATGAAACGTATGTTCTCTTTCTGATCTAGAAACTCAATGATGAAACGTATGTTCTCTTTATGATCTAGAAACTCAATGATGAATCGTATTTCCTCTTTCCAATATAGAAACTCATTGATGAAACGTATTTTCTCTTTCCAATCTAGAAACTTATTGAGGAACCTATTTCCTCTTTCCAACTAAGAAACTCATTGATGAAACGTATTTCCTCTTTCCGATCTAGAAACTCATTGATGAATCGTATTTCCTCTTTCCAATCTAGAAACTCATTGAGGAACTGTATTTCCTCTTTCCGATCTAGAAACTCATTGAGGAACTGTATTTCCTCTTTCCAATCTAAAAACTCATTGAGGAACTGTATTTCCTCTTTCCAATCTAGAAACTCAATGATGAAACGTATTTCCTCTTTCCGATCTAGAAACTCAATGATGAAACGTATTTCCTCTTTCCAATCAAGAAATTCATTGAGGATCGTGTTTTCTTCTCCAGAACTCACTTTCTTCTCCTCTTAACCTCACGTGTGGAAGATTATGTCCACCCTCATTTTACTAGCCATTCCTATATTTTAGCCCCTAATTTTTTGAAAGGTATCTGAACTGTAAGCTACAACCATTGGGAGCGAAAGGAATGTGTTTATAAGTGTGATAACTCATGACATTGTAACGTTATTTGCCACCCTACCATTTATTTCCCTATATTTTTTCCAATCCTTGTAAATAGTTTCAAACTTATTTTCGTTTGAAACACGCTGTGTCGCCGGCGTGACAAATAATACTATTTACATCCATTTAAATAAATTAAAAGGACAGAATATAGAACATCTAACACTGTTTTAAATAATTTAAATAATTAATTTTGACATAAGGAAGAACACTTACCTTTTATTAAACATATTAATTTCCTTCCAAGAGGTCTGTTGACTTTTCTTCTATTTATTTTGAATGTCGGCCATGATTTATTTCAACGCATGCGCAGATATGATAAACAAGTGAGTGGCGAGTCTCGTGATTGTAAAAGAAGTAAGAAAAAAGAAAAAGAAGACGTTCCAAACTAGCGCGCGTTTCAATTTTGACAGATTAAAATAAACATTTAATTTTCTTAAGAAACACTGACATATATTTAAATCTTGATATTAAATTTGCATTTTTATTTTATATTCAGTTCATAGCCAACACATAAATTTTTATTCATCTCAACGTTACCCCTTTTTGTTGATAAGACAAAAATTAGTACATTTTTATTAGAACATACACTAACGGAAACAAATCAGACACATAAAACAATTTGTAAAAGTTTGCTGACAAATTTATATTATTTGATTTCAATATAATATTGGAGCTTTTTTTATATATATAACCTCAAGTCAAATTTCAGGTTAACGTAGCTTACTGCTTGAATCTTCTTTAGTGAGGAGATTAGTTAACATGGAGTTAATTTGTTGGATACAAAGGTTGGTATTATGTGTTAACATAGATTTAACTGCTAAACATTTTTTATTGGACAATTGAATGCTTAAATACGTGAATACAATCATTACCTTATTTGTTTTTATAAACAAATGTGTAAGCTTTTGATATGTTTCAAACACTTTTTACAAACCTATACAATTCTCTCCAAAAACTTTGAAGCTAACTCGATGCGTAAATGGGGAAAATAGTCTGAAATACAGGGTATCGGCGTGACAATTAGCTACAAGAAGGTCCTACAAAACTAAATGACTTCTTTTAAAATTTAACACCATAAATAAGCTTAAAAGTTTACTTTGCCCTTCTTGAGATAAATTATTAGAGTGTCTATACACTAGAATGGGTGTGAATATATTTTTTCGAACCACTATGTTCAGGTTTCAAATAAAACTTTATTTACTGTAGTACTTAATATCACTAGGCCTGCGCCTTTGTGAAATGCAATGCTCGAAAAAGGAATTATATTTTCAAGTTAAGGTTGATTTTTCACATTACGATGCAATATTTATAGAAATAGATCATTGTTAACTTTTCAATAGATTTTACTGGCCAATATAAAACACTTATTCCAATGCCCAGACTATTCAATCACCTTCCTGAAATTGATATTTTATTCATTTTTAAAATCTTCAATAGCTAGGTTCCCATCGGTTTGTTGAGCTTTCAAAATTGTCTTCAAAAATCCCTAACAAATCGGTGGCAGTAGTTTCCGTCAGTCTGAAAGGTTAAAAAGAAATATAGCTCATCAAAATTTTAGAAATAACCAGTTCATGTTTGAAATGTAGGTCTTTTACGCCTGTTAAATCACTCTAGGCGTACCATAGGTCCCCGTCAACTGCATCTCAATCAAATATCATCAATAAACGTTTGTTATCTCCACTAAATCCAACAATAAACAATTGAATGTTATGAACAGTCAGATGACAAAAAGAGAGGTAGCCATGTTGTTCTCTATTTAACTTTAAGTTAAATCATTAACTTAAAATCCTTCTTCGAGTTAATTAGACATTAAATTAAAGCTAAGGCAATATGATAGCCTAATATTGAAACAGGTAGTAAATCTTTTATCCTGGATTTATAATTTAACCTCAACAAAATCTGACGATGAAACAGTGGCCCTAATGTTCCCTCATCAAACATATTATCTTATTATAGGTAAAACTTCAAACTTAATGTTATGGTTAAGTAATAATAACATATATTAATTGCCTATAATTTGTTGAAGGTTTTTATTAGTGTCATAAATAAAAATCATCCATCATTTAACGAAGCCATTGAATTTTACTGTTGTTCAATTGGTTAAATTCACTATATTTCAATCTAGTCTACTTAAAGAATGAGCCTTAGATCAAGCGGCCAAAGAAGTTTACAGGAATTTTAATATAATCTCGTGCTGATGGAAATGCCAATATGTCCTTACTAAAATTGTCTCATACCCCCACACCATTTATATTTCCAGTGCCACTTCTCTGCCATAGAAAGAGCAATAGGGTGTACTTGATACTAATTATATTGCTCCTATGGGGGGAGTTAACTCCCTTTCATCAGAATGATCATGATTGTGCAATAGTACGGACATCTACTTAAATTAAATAGATTGTTGTAGTTTATTAACTTTACTTCGAAACGACCTGACTAGATTTATTGGTGATAATACATATCAATTAATAAGTAACTTTCAAATATCATTTATTTAAATATATCAACACTCTTTAAATAATCTGAAAATTGAAAAATGACACCTGGACATGGGACTCGAACCCGGGACCCGGGTTTGATTCCCGTGTCCAGGTGTCATTTTTCAATTTTCATAATATGATATCTAGGTGGAGTAGTCCTCCCTAAAAGCATAAATAATAGCTTTGGCTATTTGATATTCTTTAAATAAGATATCGATTTTATCTCAAACGAAGTGTGAGAGCATTGATAACTAGCAATATATTACAAATAAAGTCGGGTTTTATTTATCTCTTATATTTTAATTAAATACGGTATCATTCTAAAACAATAGAATGTCATGATACAAGGTCAATGCTAGTCCAGTCTCAAACAATTGCTTGTGGAATATTTCAACATTGTCTGTATAACACTGTTTATGTTCGTTTAATATTATATTATAAAAATTGTAGTTAAAAAACTGGTAGTTAATCATGTACTATAATATGATTATCTTTTTGATAAGAATGTGACAATTAATTTTTTAATTTCAAGGAACAATCTAATCTTTAAAAAAAACTGTCACTTTGTTTTATTTATATTAATAGCTATCACTTTTTTATATAAAAAGATAAGTAGGGGCTATATTTAGGTTTAAAACAATTCTTACGAGTTCCACAAGTATGGATACCGTCTTTACTGTCATTTAGTTATCATCTTAGATTGCGGATGTTGAGGTGTGATTAGTTTTTCAACAAAATAATATTGTGATAGTTGTATTGAAATAATATATTGTATGTTTGTCAAAGAGGTTATTTTCTATACTTTTTTATTAGTTTTACTTTCTATCGACCACTCGAAGAACGAAGTATTGTGATCGGCAAATAAATCTAACTCTAGATTACGATAACTGTCCAAGTTTCTTGACCCCCTGAAATGGGAAAAGTGGTATTTGCGGTACCATCTCTCTGTCTGTTTTTATCCTGGCCTAGAGCCGAAACCATTTTACCGATCGAGTCTTAAACTTGGTATCAGGGGTTTTCATAAGGTCAGCCCAAGATTTTTTTTGGAACTATAATTACATCCAACCCTAAGATCAGGGACAGTTTACTGAAGAGCAAAAAGAGAAAAAAATTGATTTTCTCAAAATCCGCTATAATGATTTTTATTAAATTTTGTATCTATACATTTTTAAACATTATAAACAAAATGGCAGTTTTAATTTTTCCAGGAAAATGACTTTGACTTTGGCTTTGACATAGGCAGAAATTTCTCGTTTTGTTCCTACCTCCATAACTATTTGATATACGAAATAGTCTATCTATCTGAATATGTAGTACTATTATAAATATAAATATTTGATTTGAAATATATTTTTATAAAATCAATAGTTTCTGAGCTATAAGCCAATTTTTTTAATCCAAGTCTTGAAAAATAAATAATTGATTGTAATGTTCTTTGGTGAACAGAGATGTTCCTCTTTTCTTAATAGTTCTGTAACATTGTATGAGATTTAATTTATGCTCTTTGGTGTAATGTGAGGCTCTTTTTGTAAATTTTACACGATTTTAGTAAATGCTTTATTTTCAGATTAAAGAAAGAAAAAGTCTGTGCAATGCACTGTATCATTTATTTATATCACAGCGTCTTATTAGCCGTTTGGGTTATATGTTTATGTACGAGTTACGATAGTGCTTTTAGGCTTGAGGAACGTAACATCTATAGTTAATGTACAAGCATTTGCTTGGATAGAGAGTGAAAACCTTTAGTAAAAATCACCCTCACTGTACCCGACCAAGATTTGAACCTCAATCTCCACGTCAGTGGCACTAAAGTCTACCATGAAAGTGAGGCCTTAGACAATGCGGTCACCAAAGCGGATTATATTTCATAACTATTCGTAATTAATTATATTTAGACGTAAATATTTTGTGAACATTAAAATAT
This sequence comes from Timema bartmani, assembly GCA_902151455.1. NCBI lineage: Eukaryota > Metazoa > Arthropoda > Insecta > Phasmatodea > Timematidae > Timema > Timema bartmani. The sequence goes on from CABFWB010004013.1 coordinate 45,835, forward strand.
TCTACGGCGCTATATGTGAAATAATGCTATATACCATCAATAAATGTTCCACACTACCCTCAAGTCAATAATCCTGTGTATCATCAATAATGTTCCACATTTGCTAAATTACTGTGTTCATAAGTGACACTAATAAAATAGTAGCACCCTAGCAAGCCAGATTGTTGCTGCCTACTGCTTCATCACACGTCTTGCATAGTTTTATGTATTTTGGAAGGGAAGAGGAAACTGTTATCATAAGCTACAACAGTGTTAATAATATAAGTGTGCTAACTGTATCCAAACATATAGAAATGATAGGACAAATGAACCAGACCAGCAAATATAGAGTATTGTCTAACGTTGAGGAGAAGATACCTTAGGCCTTAGGGTGTCACCGGTTTGAGGGGGGTAATCTCACATAGCAGTAGAGGGGGGCTCCTTTCACTACAATTTGACCTTTGACATCTGACTCCGGTCTGGAGAAAGTGTATATTGTGATGATTACGTAATGTTGCAATGCTGTATGTGATGTCGCAACCGGGCAAGTTTGGCATGTGTGTCGTCATAGACGTCTGGGTCATTGGGTTGTTTTGTAAGATGTAATTGTGCTGGTTTATTCTTATCCAAACTTGTTGGTTCCTGTCCCATTAGTTTTTTATGTGTGCACATTGGTTTTTATGTGTGCACATTGGTTTTTATGTGTGCCCATTTGTTTTTATGTGTGCCATTGGATCGTATGTCTGGGTAGGATTGGGACTGACGTGGGAGTATTTTATTTATTGGTGTGAGAATTTTTTATTTATTAGTGGTGGGAACGTGCAGTCCATGGCGTTGGGCACTCCTTCCGCAACGTTCGATAAAATGTTGGCATCGCTACTGAGGGCAGGAGCTTGCAGGAGGATCCTCTCTGGACGGCCGTTTGGCGTAGAATGTGAGAAATGGCTCCCAGCCTCAAGACTCTGAATCTATTTTTGTGTCGCAACCCTACTCTCCCCCTTCCCAAACTATGTGGTAATTTGTCCTTCCCACTGGCGTCATCGCAACACTTGCGCCAGTTTGGTGGCTCGACAAGACAAGTAGAGACAGGAATAGCTCACGACCTTGAATGATGTCGCAACCCCTCCCCACAGAGTATTGACACAGCTCTGATTATGCACAATCAGGGGCCTCGGAAGCCTCACGCTGATTTATAATCCTCAGTTGGGGCCACTATCCCCTCACAAAATTCTACTAAAATTGGTTGTTTGGTATCGTCCGTCGACATGCGTGGATGTAGGTATCTACCATGCCAACATGGACCACTGTTGGTGGAGGAGTAAGGTAAAAAAGTTCCAGCGTTTACGTGGAGGGAGGGGGAGTAGAAAATCACCCCAGTACACCAGAGCGAGATTTGAACCCACAACCTCCCCGCCATAGCTAGATGAGTTACACGCACCCTTTCTGGCTAAACGTCTATATATATTAATAATGATAGTGTGGTAGGTATTATTAAGAAAATGTTCCAGCATTTTTTACCTGGAGGGAGAACTAACAACAGTTTACCCAGCAGAGATTTGACTCCAACAGTTTACACAGCAGAGATTCAATTCCAACCTCCCCCGCTATAGCTAAATGAGCTACACGCACACTTTTCAGAATAAACGTCTATATATATTAATGAATAAAATGTGATAGGAATGATTAAGAAAATGTTACCGTATTTTTTTGCTGGAGGGAGAAATACCAACAGTTTACCTAGAAGGGATTCGATTTCAACCTTCCTTGCCAGAATTAGATGAGCCTGACATTTATATGCTGTGCCCACAGGGATTCAAACTTCAATATTGTTCGCAGGTGTTGAGTGTACCCCGCATTTTTGAGGGCAAAAAATTAAGTTGAAATCCAAAATCAGTTAAATCTGGTTGACCAGATGTTTCGATTGAGATAATTAGATCAGGTAGAATATGTAGAAGCATTTGGTTCAGGAAAAACCTACCCTTAACTGGAATATTCCTGAGATTACATCACCACTCGGTGGATTCGAGAACACAATTGGTTAGTAACGTTACATCTACGCTGTTTTACATGAATCGACCGCTCACCGTCATCAAATTGGCACTTTGACCAGTCGAGACAAGAATAATCACGGTAAAACCACGGTGTCAGTTTTTAGGCTCAACGTGTCGAGACAGGAATGGGTGATGTGGCAATCCCCCCAGGCAATGGGTTTTACCAGATGACTCATATCGTGCACCAGTTTGGCGGCTCAACAAGACAAGTCAATACAAGAATAAATCACGTTCTTGAAACCGGAAGGTCATTGACCCTGTTCATCTCGTACCACGTGACATCGATCATAGGAGGGAGAGGGTGAATATATAGGGGGCTCAATTGGTCGTCTATTTATCAGCTTTAGTAGAGCGGATAAAGATGGACAAGATACAGCAGCTGGGATGTATTGTTAACGTCATGCAAATCGTAAAATTGTGTGATCTAATCGTCGATCAAAAGTACTCGGTGGATAAATAAAAAGAGGTATATATAAAGTTCGTGAGACGCCTAATAATCTAGATGGCGAGTTTTGTGTATTTTTACTTTGTCGTTTTGGTACTCTAACAGATGAAGACGTGTGTAAGGTTAATAATGAAAAACTGCTATTTATCTTCACTGGAGTAAAACCCGGTTCCCCTATTATTGTGAACTTTGAACGAGTTTAAGAGACGGGCAGAAGAGTCAAACGGTTAACAACAACAACAACAACATCGGGAAGATGGGCAGTTAATATAAGTGCACAAGTTAAATACGTGTAATACCGTATTGCACCGGTATAGAGACATTGGACAAGTTAAGGACCCTACAAACCATTCAGCACCTTTAGCGATGAGGTACGCTTACCATGCTTAGAACCAGATGTATTAATTTTATGTGTGTGGGTCATACTATTGCGGGGCGTGCCTATAGGACAGCAGAAAATATTCACAGTATGATTGTGAGCGATAGACATGTAATTTACACTATATAGGTGTGCCACAGGAGCGAGGCTACATCGAGTTCTGTGACTCTACCTATCACACGATAAGAGCAACTGAATTACTAATCCACGAGAGAATCGAGGAATCTTACCTGTGTGATATGACATGTTCTGTGTACAATTTCCGCAAAGGAGACGTTGTGGCCGTGTTGCCCAGGGCTCTACCACCCAACACAACCCTTCATAACGCCATAGCCACCACCCACACCCCCAAAGTCACCAGCATAACCCCCGCTATATTGCACTATCTATCAGCACCATGTCGATAACAATATTGTGTTTGTGCCAACAGGACTGTGTATTCCTGGCACTATCTATCAGCACCATGTCGATAACAATAGCGTGTTTGTGCCAACAGGACGGTGTATTCCTGCCCGTTATGTATTCCTGATAGTATCTGTGTTGGGAGCACTAACTACCAGCATCATGCGTTCCAGCATGTCTGTAGCCATAGTTGCCATGGTAAAGGCAACAAATACCACCACCACCACCACCAACAGCAGTCTCCATACAGACACGGACACGTGTCCTGGTCAGGAAGTGGCCACCAGTGCTTCCGGATCAAAGGTAAAACCAAAATATTAGTAATAAATAACTTAAAAACGTGATTCAAGCGAGCAATCTGTTTCTGAGTGCTTCCATCATATGGTATAACAGTGATATGAGCAAGAGAGACGTCTCACAAACAGTAAAATTAATATCTCTAAAGATAATGAAAAATCGTTATATTTGTTTATTCACGTAGCCTATTATATTAAAACCACCTACTACTTCAAGTTATTAAAGAGTTTTAGAGTTAAAAAATTATTAATCTGAATAATAAATTATGCATGCACTGTATTTAATCATTATAATTGTCAAGATTCGAGCTTAAACATTATTCAATGATCATAGCTACACATCGTACTTTTAAAACAATTAATCATATTCCATCAATTTATGCCTCAAACATTCAATCCTCAGTCATTGATCAGAAGCTTAAAAGCCATTTGATCATTGGTCCAAACAATGGCAGTTGGTGGGCTCAGGAGATGGCCAAGCATCCTTTAGTTAATTTATCTTTTTGCATTAAATTCTTGGGAGCATAATTTAAGCCAAAATAAACTATAAATTGTGAACTAATTTTAAAATGAACATTTTGGGAGTAGAGCAAAAAAAATATTAATTTTATAAAGATAAATTAACTTTCTATGAATTAGGACCTACTATGAAAAATACTGAAAGTAAGTTGCGAAAGATCAGGCTCCAACATAGACAATGAGCACCAGGTGGATATTTACATTCCACGATACCAAGAGGCAGTTTAAACTTGACTTTTATCTACCTCTATTGATTGTATAGTGGACATATAAGACTCTTTCCCCCCCCCTTTCAGCCCTCATGCCATTTGAAGGCCATAGAAACACGGTTGAGATTGCTATCAGGGGCTTCGTGAAGAGGAAAAATCCACAGACATAATTGAAAAACAAAAAAGCTTAAATAAGGAGGCTGACAAAATATATTATGTTTAGGATTTTTAAAATATGTAAATTATTTTAATTTATTTAATAGAATAATAATTATTTCGATGGAAGTAGGCAAGCAGTGCTTTCAATGCTTACATGGACCGACCACCACTGGATTTAAATATTGCATGATAAATAGATAGTATTTGAGCATTCATCTTAGCCAAGCTTCTTACACAAAGATGCCTACATTAATTATCATACATATCCAACATTTTAGCGTATTTCATCGATCTAAGCCTCATACTTACAATTATTACATGTCATTGATCAGAGGCCTACAAGTAATTTGATCTTTGCTCTGAATAATATATAATACCTTAATACATTTGATCATTATCAGAAATCTACATCACACGTAAACCAAAATAGAATCTTTGATCTGAACTCAATAACATATTTAGATTTAATCATTGTGTATGCACCCCTTCCTGTAACTGGCGTAGTGCACCACTTTTTGTTTCTAGTGTTAATTCTCCACGTAGTTTGGCACGTAACCATTCCCTATCATATTTGAAATAGTTACGGGAAGGAAGATAAGAGCAAGTCTATAAGTTATAGAACTTAGTTTAAATGGAGATAAGTTTTAATGGAAAATAAATAGAAACATTAAAAAAAGTCTACAACAATAATTATAAGTGAGTTTAATTTCATCTAGTAATTATTAGGGAACATTAGGTAGGCACAGTCGACTTAATATATACTATTGAAACTCAGTGGGGTATGAAACATGATTCATTGTTTGGTTACAATGTTTACAAACTAGATTATTCAAAGAAGTATCATCCCAGTGGCCTAAGCACATTTTTTCAAACATAAACCAAGAAGGCGTTAGGTTTATCAAAATTATTAAAGCAAGAGTCAAAATCCACAACAAGTTAAATTGGTGGCCAAATCCTAGTTAGTAGAGCATGATAGTAGCATGTGTAACATGGCTATAGACTCTAACCAAAGAAATACAATAGGAACCATTCTTTAGCAGTGGCCTATACATGACATATATATTCACGTAAGGATCTTAGCTTAAAGAGTTCCACCATGGTGAAACTTACAAAATATATTATTTGTATAAATTATTAAGGAAGGTGTCTCATCATGAGCGCCATTCTATTTATGTTAATGATGAACCGAAGGAACCATAGTAGAAGCATTCTTGTTAAGTAGTCTTTAAAAAATATATTTGTAAAATATGAGTTGTTATAATAGGAGTGGATTGGCAGGTTCAAAGTGGCCTGGTACTACCAATGTATCGACAGCATTACCCCCGAAACATTTATTTAGTTGTACAGCTGGTGTTATTAAACCAACCGCAAGTCACCATGGCTTTGTTTCTTATAGTTAATGAGTACCTTCTTAAGTACAAGAATTGTACCTTTAAATCAGAGACAATGCCTTAATCATTCAGCTTTGTATGGCACTGCGCAAGGCATGAACTTGGATAGTTCATTGACAAAATATGTGTGTGGTAGATTCATGAGTTCAAGTATCATTTTTCAGTCAAATATTTAAATGAGATTCTTTTTATCTTTCCCTATCTAATATGATGCTACGGTTGAATTTTTATTTTCTCTCCTGGATTTGCAATGTCACAGAAGATCTGTGGCGCCTTTTATATTCGAAGTGCCACAAACACCCATATTTTTTTAATCAAGCTATCTATGTCATTGAGAAGAACTAAAAATTCTCAGGACAGAAATACATACATACTCGTACATACATATACATACACCATAAGAATTTTATTAATATTGATCCCTAAACCTCAGGACTTTTTTAAATATAATTTGATCCTGGTCCTCAAATTAAGAGTAGTTTATTGATTAGACATTTTTTAAATTCCCAATTTTTTGTAAATGGCTATAATGATTTTGTTAAATAATATAAATGGGGATTGTTTGAGGTGACAAATAAAAATGTATACTTGTTTTTCTTAGAAAAAAATGATCAAGGGTAGTTTAATGATGATTGTATTTTTTTAATTTGAAACGTTTTTAAATATCTTAAACTATTTGGTTCAAAATGACTGACTAGTTGGTAAGTCTTTTACAAAAAAAAGTTATATATTTGATTTCCTTTAAAAAATTTGCACATTAGTACTTTACTGATGACTGATTATAGAATATTTTTTTAATTTTTAAAATAACTATAAACAATTAAACATATTGTTCTTAATTGGCGACGGGATTTTTTGCAATACAATATTAGTGTATGCTTATTTTTTACGAAAATAATAATTATATAGTTGTAGTTTATTTTGACACATTCAAGAAAATTTTGAAATTTGGGATAATGGACTTTAATATTTAGTTCAAAATGTGTACATATATAGAAATTGCTGCTAATGATAAATAATAATATATTTTTTATTTTAACAAACACAAATAATTTGAATATTGAAAAATCTACTATTTTTTTAAAGGTGTGAGGTTTTTTAAAAAAAATTTACATGAAACATATTTATTGTTATTTAAAACATAGATTATTGGTGTTTCTGAGGGCAAACTATTTAGGGATAATTTACTGAAAACTTATTTTTGAAGTTTTGGTCCAAAGGTACACGAGAAAGCTAATGCGATTGTATCGTTTCCTTTATTTAAAAATATAATCCTAATTGAATGATTTAGAATTAATAAAAAGTGGGTTTGATACTTTATCAAAACAGCTTTTGTTCCTTAGCGTTCATATCTGACAGCTAAGGAATCTCCCAAATAAAAAATTACTAGAATATCATATCACGAAAAATCTTTTGGAATAATTAACGATTGAATAAGACCAAATATAGATTACTATGATGGAATAATAATTAAATAAATATTTAGTAATAAAATGAAATCATCTGAAACAATGTAAAATATGTTTCCCCCTGAAGTGTACTTCTGACCAGTTAATATTTAAGAATTAATAGCTAGAGCTATTATTTATGCTTATTAGTGGGAATTACTCCATCTAGATATCATAATCTGAAAATTTAAAAATGACACCTGGACACGGGATGCTTGGACCCCCAGGTATTAACTATAGCAGTCAGGGGATATGATCTTCTCCTCCAGTGCTTGGACCCCCTTTCCCAACCCCTCGTTGTGGGAAAATCCTCCATTTGGATTGAAACCCCCTCTTACTCGAGTCATTTGAATTAACGAGGATGTAATGTCCCTAGTCCTGCCACCTAGAAGCTGGGAAAGGGTGTTCATCGAGCATGCAGAGGAGATCAATGCTTGAATCCCCGCTCAGGGTGGTTTTTCCACTATCACTACAAGTGAATCGCCTTACTCATCCCTAAGAACGAATATACGTTTCACACGAACACAGGAACACACGTTTTAAATGAACACGCATATCAAATGAATATATATAACACACGAACTCCCGCCAGAATCACAGGACATTATAATCCTAGCCAAGAGCAGTTTTCTCATTACAGATGAATTATGGTGCACCCCTTCCGAGGTGTGTGTGACAAAATGGGAAGTCCAATGCAGCCAAACGTGTGCCCGTGGGGGGGCTAAGTTGTCAAGGCTGTTAATTCACTACCACATAGCCCGAGAGCGGGAGAATCGTAAGCTGTCATTGGTTCGAAAACTCTGATTGTGACGCACAGTATGATAGGCACCAAGAGCTTCGCATGCAGTCAGTTGATCACCATCACCATCACGTCTCATAATAAACGAGCTGATGTTTTTAACCGAACTCAATGTTATCTCAGCATCCTTATATTTCTGGCTACTTACAGGTTGATTCCTGTCACCCCTACCTCCAAGAACAATGGAAAAATGTACATTACAATGTTGCACACCACTTTAGATTTGTCACTACACAATTTGTCGAGTTTATTGAATTTGAGTTATTTTCGTATATCATCGTTGAATGTGTACCTTCGCTTCCTTGACATTTTAAAATTGAGGTTTTAAAACTTTTTTAAATGGAAAATAAAATTTTAGTTATGCAACATGTGTATGATACCACCAAAAAACGCACAGAACAAGAATAAATCTACTCTGAAACGCACAAGTGTTGCCAACACGTAATTTTTATTTTCTCTGAATAATTGACTCTAAAGTTACACTATTTTAGTCAATGGGTGATTGTCGATTTCTATCAACGCGCCTCTATCAATGATTACATGAATGACTGGTACCTACAATGGCAACCATTGATGCGAACTTAATTATAGGCTATGATTGACACCAATATTTAAGCATATTTTAAAGCTTTTTTTTATAAAAAACAGGAGAAAAATGGGATTTTTATTAAAACGACGGGACAGCAGGAACAAAGAAAAACTACGGGTCTGTCCCATTCAAAACGAGATGTATGGTCACCTAGTCTTATGAGAAGCCACAATGTCTTAGAAACGAGTAATAAGGTCCTATTTTCAAAGGAAGGGTCTTTACAAACATACCTTACGGCGGAGTATACTACGACTTGACGTATGAATACATGAAAATATATCTAGTAGCCTTTAGATCTATGAAAATGGAACTTAAATTATGATTCACATGAAATTTTATAACGGAATTTACTGGGATTCTTCAATGATCAGAATAAACCTTGGAGCCTATGGTTTAGTATGACAAAGCTGGGATTCAGATTCAATGAAAGGAATGGATCAGAAAGATTTATAGAGAGCTAAATTCTTTAACCGCAAGGTTGAAGAGGCTACAGAATTATTTCGCTTCACAACTGATAACTTACGGCAATTTGAGTGACCTAGCTTCAAAAGGGCTCATGTATATCAAGACCATGAATAGTGATACTCATTTTGACGCATAAGGTTTTCCCATACGCAATATTGGTCAGGCAAAGTCGATTTTGGATGCATTATCCAAGGACTACTTTGACTCAAAGATGGAAGAATGTTTCTTGTAGATCTACTTAGAATAAAAACCTACAAGAAATGATTCTATACATTTCATACTGACATTTACGAGTCAGTCTAAATAGCCCTTCTTGATGGAAGGGGTAGTCTCTCTCATTGCTTTTAATATGGAAGGAGTTGTCAGAATATTGAACCCTAGTCCCATTGGACCACCATCGTTTGAAATAAAAGAAGGTGACCTTATCTTTCATACCAAATAAGTTTTGGACTGTACCTCTTAAGACGCATATCTAGATGTGCCTTAAGTATGACTAAATATATATAACGCAAAGGACACATTTTTAATAATTCGTACCCAGCATCATGCCAATGAAGGTTGCAGAGGATATCACCAATGCGAGTAAGATCATTAATTGAAAGTACAAACCGTTACGAAATGCAAGACACAAATCTGATATCGTTAGGAGGGAAACCTTCAAACCGATCACGAACCACCAAACAAGATGGTGAAGATGACTGAGGAGCCTGAGAAGTAGGAAGTCTCGCCCGAGAGAATGCATAACAGACATTAATTGAATACTTAAATTCATACACCTCAGGCACGCTCAGATAGAACTTACGGCGTACAAACACAACCAAGCTCTGGGTTACTCATCACATATTTGATGAGAATGATGTAGATGTAATTCTAAATAATATCGTAACTCCTCACACTTGGGGGACTTTTTGAATTACAAGTACATGCCTAAGGAAACAAACGCACATCGAATCAGAAACGAACCTTACAGTGGTTTCAAATCCCACTCAGTATCCAAGGCATCATCAAACCTATGTTTCAGGATGAGTTTGAGGGATCAGGTAGAGTGATCTAGTATACCTATTGCGAAGGTACAAACAAATTAGTCGATCGATTACGACCCTAGCACACATTGACTCGAGAGTATCATTCAGCGCACAATAACGAGACCGTTTCTGACATTGAAGAACTACACGAGGAGGGAATCAATGTTTAGTCGTGTATTTCAAGGATGATATTGCACGTGGACTCCACCGTACTCAAATGCGTCGTATTGTCAGAAGACATGTTAGCGTACGAAGACTGACCGAGTTTCTGTAGGCTTTATCTGGTCAAGATGGCAGTTTACTCTTGATTGAATAAAGGATATAAGTACCTACTCACCGTCATTGAGGTGTATTCCAAATGGGCTTGTGCCGTACCCATCAAGGCTAAGACTGATAGGAACGTGACTGCAGCTATGACGCTTGTCTTTCAACATGTGACCTTCTCACGGGGACCTTTCAGTCTCAAGCTCCATCGAGGGGGTTTAACCCTCACTGGCTCATTTATATGGAGATTATCCCACCTAATCTTCCCTGAATTCACAGCTAGCGTACTCATAATAAGCTGCTTGCTGTTTCAAGTAATTTATTGACTAACCAGTACACCTGGGAATATTTAATTTATTACCGGATCAAATGTTTTTGAACATTCTATTTACCTCATCTTGGGTGGAATATCCTCCATGTTTCATAACTGGGGTTTCTAATGCAATACAATACTACGTCACACTTTCGTGATTTTTTGTTTTCAACCTCTTTTTCCATCCTCTAGGCTGTCAATATAGTTTAAGATCAATAATTCTCCCCGAAAACTGGCAAGGAAAGTACTCCAACTTGGCCAGTTCTTGGCGTTGTTCCTAAATCAGTATCGGCAATCTACGCAAAATAGTTTGGGGAGCCTTGAACAACTCACTGCATGATAATGCATAAGTGATATTTTATTCACATAGATACTCTAGAAATTCAATGGAGTTTGAACTTTTGAAAATTTTGGAACTCCATTTTCGGGCCATATCCAAAACCTGAAAATCTATATTCAATAATGTGGGGTCACCCTGTATTGTGACCACAATTTGAACCTCCCCCTCAATCGTGGAACCAACCCCGGTCGAGGGTGAGTCTGACTTAATTGGGGCATCACTTCGCTGGAACTTTAACTAGCCTCCGAGATTTCAGCGCCTTTCAAGGGTTTTGGCATTTTTTGAATAATTTCTTTAAAATAGTTTAAATTAATTGACTTTTTTTATTTGTTCTTCATGCGTCCACTGAGGAGGCTGAAAACTCATTTCTAGTTAAAATTTCATAGTCATGTTCATACGAATCTAGTTTGTACACGTCCATGTTTACACACGTGTAGGTTTTAAATAATGGGTTCCTTAATTACTTGAGTTAGGAATCTCAATTTTCTCATATAATAATAAATAATTCAATGGTAAAGCTTTGCATAGTGTGGTGTGAAATAGAGGGTTCGTTCCAATTTATAATGTATATCAATTACACGAATAATCATTGATTCAAACGAGTGAATTGTCATATTAACTTGGTGTAAAATTAAGTATATTTGTGGGACATACCAATATTTAGATATTTGGGGAAACGTACATAAGTACGTTACTAACTTTATTCTCCTCAAACCTCCTTAAAATTGCTGCAATCGCCCACCCCTCACACCCCGCTAACACATCAGTCGTGCTTACACAAATAAAACATTTAATTGCATCTGTAGAATACACTTTTTTTTACACTAAGTTTAGTTTTTTTAACGTTAGTGCCTGACTTTGACCACCTAATAGTAATGATAGTAATAATAATAATAATCAACTTTAATGGCGAAGTTAATACTACTGCATTTTCTTACTCCTAACCAATACAACTAAAATTAAATTTAACAGAATGATATACATAAAAACACACAAATAATAAATAGAAAAACTTGGGATAAGATACACATGAAATACATAATATGAGGATCAGAGATAAATTTAATTATAGGCCAATAATAGATTTTATGAAACTGCACAGCTGCACATCAATGTCAGAATCAAGAACGGATCATTGCTGAGCGCCCTCCATCATCGAGATGCCGTCTACGGTATATGTTAGCTATATCATCCGGTCAACGTACAGTAGCTCTTTGAAAGCTCTTTGGAAAATGTTTGTCTCGTGCATAGAGATGATCTATTCAAAAGTTCGTATGGGCCGTGTGTCATATATTTAGCTACACTTGCATGCAGCTATAGGTGAATGTTTGACTATGTAAGATATTTTGAATTTGAGAACTTTGATTCCTCCAAAATGGTAGCTATTTTTTTAAATCAAATGAGTCCAAATCTAAAAGGTTTTTAAAAACATCTTCTTACTTAACTAACATTTGTTCTCTGCAGTTTTTCTTCAAGGGAAACTACTTACATAGGTTGAGAATCCTTCATTATATGGTTTGTGGGATTCATCCAGATCACTATCATAAACAACTGACCTGTTGTTTTCATCTTCACTATCCAAACAGGTATCATAAACATTATTATTTGATATACAACTACATAGGTAAACGTTCATAGATATCGGCCATCTTGAACTGCGGCTTGTCATCTTACAGCAGAGAAACAAGCGAAAATGTAATGTGGAAACAATATGATTTTAAGATACTAGTACTATCCATTAATATATTTACAAACCATTAGCACAGACACTAGATGCAGCAATCCTGGCTTAAAAATAAATTGTCTACATTCTTCTTAATTAGTTATGTCCTCACTGAGGTATTTATTCTAATGTTGATAAGGAATATCCATAGTTAGCATTTGATATTTTTGAGGAGGGTCATACTTAACATTCTTTTGTATTTGTGCGACTGTGTGGGTTGCAAATTTCTGAGAACAATATTTTGTTATCATTCTATTGGTCTTTGAAACCGCCATTTCACTCTTGTTTCTCTGCTATTTTTTCTTGTCTTATAGGCTTCACTTTATTTTTTATGATAAAAGAGGCTACAAAAGGTAAATACTCAGCATAATCTTGAGTTCAAAAACAAAATAAGTGTACTAGTAAGTTTTTCAAGTTTCATTGTACATTATTTGCATACAATTGATTAGACGGCTCTTGAAAACCATTTTAAGAGATGCTTTGTGAAATGAATACTTTTGATTATCTTTCGCAGTTGATAATTGCATTTAATATAACTTCTAAAGGCCATAAATGTGTCCATGGAAAGTATCATTTGAAAAAAATAAGTGGCACGGTGTACCGCACAGACTTTCTCTCTCGTTAATCTTAAAAGAGAGGCATTCGCTAAAAATTTGACAGATTTGTGAAACAAAAAAATGTACATTGTTGCATTAACACTACACCAAAGAGAATAAGTGAAATAATAAACTTTTAACAGAAACATTGAGAATAGACGATCATCTCTATCAATCAAATAGCGTAGAAATCAAATTCATATTTCAAAGTACTAAGCCTACATATAAAATATATATTTGCTTATAGCTCAAAAATCATTGGTTTTATAAAAAAATATTCCAAACGATTTATTTTTATTTTTTATAGTAATCCTACTACTTTACAATGATAAGTTATTTCTTCTTCTCAAATAATTGTGAGGATATGATCAAAGTTAGAAATTTCCACTTTTCTAAAATGCTCTTAAAATTATTTTCATGGGAAAACAAGAATTACCATTTTATTTATAGTGCTTTATAAAAATCCTTAGGGCAGATTTTGAGAAACTCAATTTGTTTTCTTTTTGCCTCTCAGTAAAATATCATTACTTTTAGTGTTAAATATCCAACTCTAAAAACCCCTCGGGGGAACCTTGGGAAAACCCTATAAACTTCTAGTCCACCATACAGAGAGATAGACAGAAAAACGTCAAAGCAAAAACATTTTTTCGGTTAGAGGGTGTCACGAAACGTCTACATTTGTCCCATTCTCGAGTTCTATTTCCTTGATGATCCCATACTCCTCTCTCAGTGAGGACGATGGAAGGAAAAAAGGAAGACACAAGCCTCTTACATGAATGATAAAGCTTTAGGTTTATTTGTGTTTATGTTTTCACCTATATTAGTACATAGTAGTGGAGACTGTTTGAAGAGTCGGAAGAACTGGAAAAGGAAAGTGGAAGAAATGTAAAGAACAGCAAAGAGTTTAGCGAGGAAAGACCCAAGGAAAATAAGCAATCAAGGCATGCTAATCAAGCAGGGAAGGATAATATCATGCTCAGAAGAAAACAAGGAGGTATGGATGGATAAATAGAGGAGCTATATGATTCTCAGGCAGATCATGGAGGATTGGTGTTGGAAGAAGAACTGGAATGTGAAGAGGAGGAGAATATAAAGATGGGAAGTTGAGAGGGCGATCCAAGATCTCAGGAAAATAAAAGAGATGGGATGTGATCGAATACTATCTGAGGCACTAAAGGCCTTAGGGACTGGTGCGATACCAAAACTAACCAATCTAGTCAAGAGGATATGTGACAATGGCATTTGGCCGGAAAACCATTTTGGCTCCATTACCAAAGAATTCCTGTATGACAAATAGTTTTATATGTCAAATTACCAAGGCTGTGGCAAAGATAGTGCTGAAGAAAGTAGAGAGTAAATTGGAGGAGAATTTGGGAGAATGCCAGTTTGGTTTTAGAAAGAGAAGAAGGACCAGGGGTGCAGTTGGGTGTCTGAGTTGGCTTGCAGATCCAGTGTTGGAAATTGATAGGGAAGTGTATATTTGTTTTATTGACTACGAGAAAGCGTTTTATCGAGGGAATGAAGTATGATACTTAAGGTTTTGAGAAGCATTGGTATAAATTGGAAGTATGGAAGGCTGATAAAGCAGCTTACACAGAACATAAAGTGATGGAGAAAGTGAAGGAAGATGAAATGGAAGAGATGATCATTGGAAGAGGAGTGTGACATGGATGCCGTATGTCACCAGTACTGTTCAATATACCCCAAAAAGTTGACAACGAAAGCTCTAGAAAGAGAACGAGGTATTATTATGGGTAAAAAACAACTAAAAACCATTAAGTACGTGGATTATCAAGTGGTGATAGCAGAGTCGGAACAAGAAGTGCAGGATATGATGGATGGTATTATAAGAGTGGGAAAGAAATTTGGAATGAAGGTAAACATTGTTAAGACGAAAGTGATAAGAGTTGTAAAGGAAGAAGGCAACGCTGTTATATCTATTGAAGGGGAGAATACATAACAAGTAATGGCGTTCCAATATTTGGGGAGTTTGGTGATTTAGAATGGATAATGTACGGAGGAAGTTAAAAGTAGGATAGCCGTGGGGAAGGGAGCAAATGGAAAGGTGAGGGGATTACTGACAGCGGTAAGAATTGAGATTAAGATTGAATTAAGAAAGATGTTTGCAAAGAGTTTTGTGTGGAGTGTGTTGACGTATGGATCTGAGACGTGGACTATCAGAAAGAGGGATCAAATGTATTTGGAGGGTTTTGAAATGTGGTTGTGAAGAAGAGTGTTGAAGGTAGAATGGATGGACTGGGTGAGGAATGAGGATATGTTTAGGAGGATAGGAGAAGAGAGGAGCCTGATGACTGTCTATGATAAGAAAGAGAAAAACCTCTTGGTTGGGCCACACAATACGTAGGGATTTTTTAATGAAGAGGCTCGTGGAGGAGAAGATAGAGGGGAAGAAGAGGAAGAGGAAGGTTTTGAATGCTAACAGATAACAGGAAAAGAAGAAGGTACAAAAGTATTAAAGAAGATACTCAGGACAGAGGAAAATGGAAGACTTCCAATTGATACCTGTCTCAGGACAGATTCACAAAATAAGGCAACATTTACAGGTTTAAAGTAAAAAATAACACTTTTGTGAAAAATAGGATTGAGAGGGATGTATCAGCATTTGCGGGGGGGTAGAGTGGTAGAACATTTAGGAACATATACCTGACTAGGACCTGAACCATGACCAGTATATAATACTAATTGAGCTTAACATTTAGACCGCGTGGTCACCAATACGGGTAAACAATATATTATCTTGAAAAGTGTGTTTTATCTGATATTTTAGATATTTCAAAATATAAAGATTAGCTACAAATCCTTAGGCTAATCAAAATAAAATATTGATTTTGTCAAGTTTTGGACCCCTTTACAACGCTTTGTCCAAATTTTTTATTTAATTCACATAATTCAAATTATAGTTACTATAACAATATCCATAACAACTTAATCTAAAACAGCATTAAGTTACTCAACACTAATGACCTGTGCTGGAATAGTTATTTGTCAATGCTTCAAGTCTTAATACCTGTCCAGGTTGTCTACATGTTGACACCAATAGAAGAGAGAGGAGGAAAGAATGTTTGATAGCAGGTTCCCACATTTGCGTGGAAAGAGATTGGGAAGCTATTCATGAAATATCACATGTAGATATACCTAGTCTGGACTCAAACACAGACCTCTCTGTCACTAATGAACCAAACTAGACTGGCTCCTTGATCTGCGTGTCCACCGTTGAGGATTACTGAAATAGTTGAACAATCATATACACAATAATAATATTTGTTTAGACGTCTCCAGGGAACAAACCAGAGCCTATCACCGAGAAATCCTCTCTGCGATGAGCCACGTGAACAAGCTGATAGACGTGCTCGTTGTAAATGTTGAGGTGTTCGCAAATAATACCACTGTAGCTGGTACTTAGCTCCTTGTTGCACTGAGTACAACTATATTGTTGAAGTGGCGAGATTGTAGGGAGACAGGGAATTTATTTGTTCACGTGATCAAACATGGACCAATGACAGAAACGGAATACTAAGAAAGACACAAATGTCGAGCCTTACCCACCAGTGCTGAAATGTGTGTTGTTTTTGTAGGACACCTCGGGAGACAGCCGAGATGAGATGTAGCTTAGGACAATACCTCAGTCCCACTAGCAAGCACTTGTTTACCTTGGCTGTACCGTGTAGGACTGGACTGAATTCTTCAGAGTGGAGTTGTATGACGAGTTAGACAACCCTGGTTATATTACATTCCTTGACATTTATAGTTGGTTCGCACACTAAACATAGTAATTGTAATACATCTGCTAGACAAGAGGTGTTGAGCCAGTTCAAACACCAGAGATAGAAGGTAGTGTGCTAGACAAGAGGTGTTGGGAGCCAGTTCAAACACCAGAGTTAGAAGGTAGTATATATGCTAGACAAGAGGTGTTGTGAGCCTGTTCAAACACCAGAGTTAGAAGGTAGTATATCTGCTAGACAAGAGGTGTTGTGAGCCGGTTCAAACACCATAGTTAGAAGGTAGTATATCTGCTAGACAAGAGGTGTTGTGAGCCAGTTCAAGCACCAGAGTTAGAAGGTAGTCTATCTAGTAGACAAGAGGTGTTGGGAGCCAGTTCAAACACCAGAGATAGAAGGTAGTAAGTATATCTGCTAGACAAGAGGTGTTGTGAGCCAGTTCAAACACCAGAGTTAGAAGGTAGTATATCTGCTAGACAAGAGGTGTTGTGAGCCTTTTCAAACACCAGAGTTAGAAGGTAGTATATCTGCTAGACAAGAGGTGTTGTGAGCCAGTTCAAGCACTAGAGCTAGAAGGTAGTATATCTGCTAGACAAGAGGTGTTGGGAGCCAGTTCAAACAGCAGAGATAGAAGGTAGTAAGTATATCTGCTAGACAAGAGGTGTTGTGAGCCTGTTCAAACACCAGAGTTAGAAGGTAGTATATCTGCTAGACAAGAGGTGTTGTGAGCCTGTTCAAACACCAGAGTTAGAAGGTAGTATATCTGCTAGATAATAATTGGTTAGTTCTACCTGGTTTTGAGCGTTCTGTTCCGCCATGGCCTTTTCTTTTGCTTGCCTCTTGCATTTGTACCGATGATTCTGGAACCAGATTTTCACCTGTAACACACAAAACTACAGTATTAAATTCTATTACCTATACATTTGTAGTCTAATATATAAGTTTACGCATATTATTGATATTATATATTTTTCTTATTGAAATTAAGGATTTTTTTCTTGATATTTTGGCCAACTATGTAATCAGGACAGTTTACTACCATAGCATAATATATAATAAGTTAGGTGGATTATTTCTGAATGTTTTCTAGGTCTACATAAATATCAAACTAGACACATTTAGACCAAACTTTCTTTCTTTCAAGTATCCTAAACAAATATGTCACCCACTTTACCAATTGAGATCGGTGATGGTTGAAATTTTCTAATAAACAATTAAAATCCAGTTAGACAACAAAACATTTTCAATACTTCGATAAATATAGCAATAGGTTTTTCTAAAATACACCGAATTTATTAAATAGTCCAACATTTATTTTGGCCTGATTTCCAATTTAATATAGGCCTAACTTCAATTTTGCATCAGACTAAATTATTTATATTTAAAACAATTATTATCAGGAAGTATTTAAATCAAAATAGTTTTATACAAATAGAGCGTAGAAACATGACTTGTGTTAACAATGATGAATGAGCAAATTTACATAAATAGCATGCCATACCACCATATAATTGTATCATATTGCCATACACTCACATTATTCTAGGTACAGTACAGGTGAATTGCAAAACTAGTATCGCGCACGAGCCAGTAGCTAGTCAGAGCCTAGCTTTATTATCAGCTGCAGACACCAACACAACTACAATGTTGTCCTGAAGAACTATTCATTAGTAATCCTCCCTTGTTAGATATTGCGGATAGTCACTTCTAGCACTAGTCATCCTCCCTTGTTAGATATTGCTGATAGTCACTTCTAGCATTAGTAATCCTCCCTTGTTAGATATTGCTGATAGTCACTTCTAGCACTAGTCATCCTCCCTTGTTAGATATTGCTGATAGTCACTTCTAGCACTAGTCATCCTCCCTTGTTAGATATTGCGGATAGTCACTTCTAGCACTAGTCATCCTCCCTTACTAGATACTGCGGATAGTCACTTCTAGCACTAGTCATCCTCCCTTGTTAGATATTGCTGATAGTCACTTCTACACTTCTAGCACTAGTAATCCTTCCTTGTTAGAGATTGCTGATAGTCACTTCTAGCACTAGTCATCCTCCCTTACTAGATACTGCTGATAGTCACTTCTAGCACTAGTCATTCTCCCTTGTTAGATATTGCTGATAGTCACTTCTAGCACTAGTATCTATAAGCAAACATCACACAGTTTGTATGTTGATGGTGATGTCATTATTTCAGGGCTGAAATGTATGAAAATGTTACAATAGATCTCTTCACTAACTACTCAAATAAAAATGTCTTAATAAACGGAATTTTTGGACAAATGTGGTTGGCAAAGAAAAAAGTCAATACGTTGTCAAAATAGCCCTGCTAAAAAAAACAACACTGTGGGCACTTTATTTTGATGAGAAAGTGAAAGGTGTTGTCCCTATTGACAGTTGCATTGAGAAAGGACGACTAACTGTAGCAGGTGTATCAACTAGGACACACACCTACAAAAACCATTGCAAAGTCAACGTCACTCATTCATTCCACACAAAAAAAAAAACCAGACCCAACTCGGTCCTTGAATGACAGGAACTTCCCACGAACAAATAACAATGGAACATTTTCACGGGCCAACACGTCTTGGGGACCCCACAACGTATTCTTCCCGCACATTTTAGAAGGCGATTTAAGTAAACTCTTTGAATGCGTAAGATAGCAAAGCTAAATCCGTCCCTCCTCCCATTCACAAGAGGTTAGGGGGTCCCTATTTGAGCCCCCCCGTGGCGCGTGGACCCAGTTTGTCCTTCCACTAGAAGGAGCTTGTTTTACATCCCAACGACTCCTTCAGGTTGAGGTTTTTAACGCACTCAAAGAAGTGTGAAGTTACTATTTGTTTGACCAACTGTTCCTACTTTGATGACTGAGGGCGTGAGAATTTTCCATGACTGAGAGTTTGATTCCTCCAGGCTCGGGACAGGAATGGTAATTGCAATCAATCACACGTTCTCACGAATCATCGAGGGAATGTGTGACTTGGCATGTTTATAGTCAGTGAAATTATCTCACATGGAACAGAATAGTGTACTGTATCAGTTTTTTCACATGATCCCGCTTTATTTAGATAGTTTACAAGCAGAAACACGTCACGAACAGTGTTTAGAAAACTTAAAAAACAAAACAAAAAAAACACCGTCGGTGACAACGTGGACTAAACGTCAATCTATTTTGGTCTAATTTTTAGGTAACAAACAGGCCGGGGTTCAAGTGCCGGTAGGGTTAAAGGAGAGTTTTTTTTACCTAAATAGTTTTTCACTTTCCCTCCCTCTTCACAAATGGGTAAACGTTTTCTTCATAATTTACCTACAATGTCCTTGCCCTCTTAGTGTAAATAAATACAAATATCTCAGGCGGGTAGTAAGACGCGATTAAAAAAAGCCTCATGGCCAGTCAAAATATTCTTCATTATAAATAGGTACCGGTGGTCTAAATGCATATAAATATTTTCCATTTTAATTCACAACGGTTGGACTCAATCAATATTACTGATTAACAATGAGTGGGCCGACATTTAGTTCAAATTTGACAATAAATGACTACAACTATTCCCAATAAATTCTCCTACGATGTTAAAATAATGTTTATCTTAACTAAGCGTTCAGTGAACGAGCTTATTCCTGTTTGTGCAGTCTAGAACAAAAATGGCAAATCCACGCAACGTGAACTTGATTCGGATGGAAAACCAACATTAAGTTATAATAAACATAATTAAAAACCAATACAGGTCTAAATTAACAGATGATCATCTGAAACATTTAATCTTGCTTGGCCGCTCAAAAATAAATCCTAACAATGATGAAATAATGAAGCAGAAGGAGATTCAAAAGCCACATTAGGAGTTATTTTAAACATGTGTATTATATTTATATAAAATATATTCATTTAGCAATGTTGTACTATTAAAAAATATATCGTATGTGCAATATTTTAGCTAAATTTATTGTGTGTGCTCTATTTATTATTATTATATTTGATAATTTATTCATGTAATTTTTTTT